>JAQIFY010006499.1:0-10250 GCA_028533085.1 Varecia variegata
TCCCCATCATTCTTCATAGGGCCAAAGTGTATAACATGATAACAAACAAACAAAAAAAGTAATAACCACAAGTTTCAAGATTGCATACTCAAGAGAGAAAAGAAAAGAGAATGATAGATAATTATAAAAAATAAATTCAAGAAAACATTATCTTTGTAAAATTCAGCAGAGCAGAAGGCTTTGAAACAATCTTATTTTTTATAATAAAAGTAATGAAAAAGATTAGAATATCTGACAAAACATTGAGTGGATAGCTTAGTTTCAGAGATGTTATGTATTTTATAGTTTTCTTTTTAAAAATAGTATTTACAATATTTAGCTGAATATAAGACATTCATGTGTGAACCTATTCACACTTATCAATGTTATTATAACATATACTTGGCATTCACAGAGATACAAGACAGTCATTGTCAAATTTATTTACTTTCAATTGAGAAGGATTTATATTTGCACCCATTCAAGAATATTTAAAAATAATTTATGTACTGACATTTTCTGTCAATTTCTAGGAACAAAAACCATCGTATTATAGGGGTTTTTTTGGCTAGTATTCAAGATTCTTTCCTAGTGTAATTTTACAACTTCTTTTCCTCTTCTTTTTTTTATACATATCACCTTGCCCAATTCATTTGTTCTTTCGTCATTTGCACATTATTTAATTGACCTCTCTCCTGCATCAACAAATTACTCTTTTCCTCTTTCTCTTTTCCTTCACTGAACATTTTTTTACATAATCTCTTTAAAGTTAGCACTATCCTATTCGCCATGTAATTTCAAATTAATGAATATGTTGAATACACGTGAAACTTTAATGTCTATGAGGAAGACACAAAAGTAAACTAATAATTACAAAAGTATGCAAGAAATATAAAATTCACAGCATATTGAAGAAGCACAGAAATAGGAGCAACTAACTTTGCCTGAGAAATTTAAGAAGACTACATTTAAGGGGGTGACATAGTAGAATGAGAAAACATATGTTTCCCAGGTAAATGAGACAAATGCAGCAGGGCATTTTAAGGAGAAAAAACCAAAAGCACAAATTTATAAATTCATGAAAAGTCACAGTCATTTTGGAGAAGACTTCAGCTGTAATATGGGAGGTAATAACAAGTGATAAACCTGGAAAGGAATAAGGGGACCAAATTTGGAAGGGTTTTATATGCGAGTTCATACTATCATATGTAAATAGACAATAGAGTAGAATCAGAGATGTTTAAGAAAGCATTGCATGAGAGAAAATGGTTTGAGATCAATTCAAAAGTTACTATAAATGCAAATAAAAACCACTCCGTGGTAACATTTTGTAACTCACATTGTCAGATCAGAAAGTTTTCTCTCTTGTTCTCTTAATGACAATGTGGGGAAACAAGGTGATCTCCATCATTGCTGATAGGATTTTAAATTATAACAATCTCTAGGGAAGACAATTTGGCATTATCTATCCAAGTTTTAGTTATAAATATTCTTTGATTCAGCAATTTTAATCTAAAGATTCATCTTTTAGATATATTTGCAGAAATCACATGTGAAAGATTATCTGTTATGACATCTTAATAGAAAATGATTTTACGTAAGTGTCCATCTGTAGGTTGCTAGTTAAATGGTGCATCCATACAACGTAATTACATGCATTTAAAAAAGCACAAAGAAGCCCCTGTGGCATGTAGTTAAAACAATTTCTAGGATACATTGAGTGAAAGAAAAATGGCAGAAAGATATGTATAGCATAATACTATTTTGTTAAATTAAAATAAAAAATAATGAGTATATACTTATTTGCTACTATTAACATGAAATAATTCTAGAAACAAGAGTGGTTGTATCTGCAGAAGCAGCTGAGTAGCTAGGAGACAAGTAAGTAAGGAAAATTTTTCTTGATCAAACATTTTGTACTTGTTGAATTTTGAATCATGGGAATGTACTATCTATCAAAATATTTCAAGTTAAATTTAAAAATAAATACTACATTATTTCAGGTAATAAATTATAGGGGCTTATATGCAGTTAGTAGCAGTGGTCTTGAAGAAATAAGTTTGGACGTTCGTGATATTTTTTACATAGAATCAAAGCCAGTTTGGAATATATTATAGGACATCCTAATGGAGTTGAAATTATGACTATCCTGCATGAAATGATGATATAGATATATGCATATGAAATAAATATAGATACTTACAGATATCATCAACATCCAGATGCTGGTTGATGCAAAATACAGGTAGCAACAAGAATGCAGTCATTTGGGTAGTGTAAGTAGAGCATGGGAAAGTACAAGATCTAAAACTCTTTACCAGCCACAATGAAACAGCAGAAGATAGAGAAAAGTCAGGGAAATAAATTATTTAGAAAGGAGTAATAGAGCTATGGGACTATCAAGAAGAGAGTAGTGCTCTGGAGACTGACAGAGGAGTAAGTTTAAGAAGACGGAATTCAACAGTATCCAATACTACTGGAGATTTGGACTCCATACAGCCCCTTACGGCAAGAATCATTTGCACCATAATACGTGTAATGCCCTTTATTGGGTATTACCCACACACTGTAAGTCTCTTGCTATGAAGGGCTGTGTATTATTTATAAGACATAGCAAAATGATTTCCTATAAGACTCCAAATATCAATAAATAATTAGGGAGGGGCCATGAGAATTTTAAATAGATCTACATTTTTCTATGTGGTTAAAAGCATTCCAGAGATACAGAAGAATGAGTACTGAGAAAAGATTGTCTATGGGAAACTTCAGGAATTAGTCACAAAAGAAAAAGAGGATTCTGAAAATGTACTGTCAAAGGATTAAATAGAATCCTGGGTAAAGAGAGAAGTGTCGCTAATGCAGAATCAAAAAAATCAAGTGAAAATTTGAAAAAATGTGATAACATTAGCTATATGACGACAGAGTGGAAAGAGTCAGTAGACAGAGACATACTGATAAGATTTCAAAGAATATTTAATAGTAGAGAAAGTGGGGTTTTGAAGGTGAGCAGAGGAGAGATCAGGGTTAACTTTGAAAGGACATATTCATTTCTTTCTGACATTATATGGTAGATAAAAGCATGGATAGAGATGAAATTTCACTGAGGTTAAGAGGGTGACTGGAGGGATAACTTTAAATGTTGAGTTAAATGAACAATCATTCGCCTCCTAGATGATATGTTCTTGACATAACTTTTTTAGATGTCTACACCCTGCAGGCACTTAAGATTCAGTAAAACTAAACATAATGATTAAAAGAAGATAGGTCTCAACCCTCAAGAATAATGGTTATGGTTAAAGTTAAGATAGAGAATCCTCTTGGAACTTAAAAAAGCAATGAAAAACAGAGTGAACTGAGATCTTAGTTAAACTTTTAGCACTTAAATCTAGTGACAAAATTTTCCCTGAGGCACACATATTTTACATACACAAGTTCCCAATGTTAATAATATATTTTAGCATTCTTTTTTAGTGTTTTGATCACTAATTATAATGGTGATCTTGGAAAACTAAACAGCATATACTCTCTGAGCCTCAGTTTTACTATAAATAAAATAATAGAGTAATAATAATTTATTTCCATCCTTCTTTCAGCTACTTCCAAGCTATATAGTCATTATTACTCATTCAAACATGTTGAAAGTAAAGTGTTAGAATAATGTGATGATTGCTTTTGCATGTTAACTGGCCAGGCTGGAGTGTAGAAGCATTATCATAGCTCACTGCAGCCTTGAACTCTGGGGTTCAAGCAATCCTCCCACCTCAGCCTCCAAGCTTCTGGGATCACAGGCATGAGCCACTGTGCCTGGTTTCAACCAGCAATTTTAAAATTTTTGCTCATAGCTTACCATCACTAATTTTTATTTGAGCATGAGGTGATTGTGAGGTTATTTGAGAGAATTATGATCGGCAATGAAAGAACCAAAGGTCACTTGACATTTTTGTAGATATTTTTATCCTTTCACATATCAGAGAAGACTGAAAAGTTCTTGCTATAGAAGATGGAGTTAGAAAAGGAATGGCAATTTCTAGTTCTTCCTATGACACTGTGAACATGCCTTAGTGCTTTTGGGATTCTCTTGGGGAACTGTTATTAGATAAAGGGAAGGCTGACTTCCCTCTCATGTCTTTGTGTGTATGGTGAATGCCAGAGGCAGGTACTTGCAGGTTATGTGAAGCTCCTGTGGTAGCATAGAGATGTTATGATACACTTCAAGGGCTCTCCATCGAGGTAAGAGTTACACAGAAACATACCTTTGTGTGAAAGAACATCATTTTATTTCTTCTGCAATTCTATATTTAAGTCATTTTTCAATGGAATAGCATAAAATAAAAAAAGGTGTTATAAAGCTGTGACTTTCAATCCATCAGTATTTCTTTGAGTTTGCTGTATATCATTTGCCTGAGAACTTCAGCCGTTTAAAGACAAGAACTAATATTCTCTAGATATTGTCATTTGTGCCTTAATTCCTCCTGCCTGATTAGCCATTTTATGCTCTGCTTTCTTTTGCATTTGGATAGTAATATCAAAATGCATCAATGCTTCATATAAAATGAAAACGCCCTAAGGTTTCTCATGGCAATGTTAATATCTGAGGCCAGAGGGGAGAAAATGGTTAACAACCCATCACAATATTATGAGGGTACAAACATTTTTGCCTTTGCCTCGCCCAAGCCAGGGCTATAAGCATGGCCTTCCCCCATATAGTGTACTCTGCATCCATTAGTTGTGAGTTTATCCGCCCCCACCTCCCCCTCCCACCTGATCGGCACCCAATGAATATTAGTACCATGAGAGCACCTTAGTGTTGATCAGTTAGTACTAAATTTCGATTAATATATGTTAGTACTAAATCTGTTTTAAAAGTTGTTTTATTTTTAATTATTATGGGTACATAATAGTTGTGCATCTTTATAGGGTATATGTGATGTTTTGATACAAGCATACAATGTGAGTCAATCAAATCAGGGGAATTGAGGTGTTTATCACCTCAGACATTTAACAAAATTATAGTTAGTTAGAATGAACAATATTTGATAGCACAGCAAAGTGACTATAACAACAATACATTGGAGTATACTTTAAAATAAGTAAAAGAGTGGAATTGGAATGGTCCTAAATCTCTTTTAACATCATCTGTGACATGAACAGGAGTATTCATCAGAAACCAGCAGCAACATTATATGAAATGGCTAAAACCTAAACTGCCCCTCAGTGAAACTGAGAACAAGACAATGATACAATTTCTATAATATTGGCTATAATTTGAAGGTTTTAAGTAATAAAAGACAAAAGCATAACACATAACAAATGCCAATGGAGAAGAAACTAATTTATCTTACTTACAGACTATATGCTGGTATATTTATAAAATAAATTAAATACTAGAAATAGTATAAACATTAGAATATATTGAACACAAGATAAATAAATCAAAGGTTATTTTATAGTAGCAAAAAACAATAAAAACTGAAATGAGAAAAATTCAAAAGATACAATATTAACAGAAATATAAAATAATTGGAAAAATTAAAAATGCATTTGTATGAAGTAAGTATAATAACCTATACAATAGTATTTCATGGTCATAATCAAGACATGAACACCAGGAGAAACAGATAATTGTTATAAGTGGAAAAACAGAACATAAATACATCTATTCTTTTCCAATTAACATAAAAATAAATACAATTCCAAACAATTCCTAGTTGGTTGTGAATTTTGTGTTTGTTTCATTGTCTTTGGTTATATATTCTAAATTTCATATTGAAAAATATATTTGAGAATCTGTAGGTATTGTAAAAGAGAAATTGTGAGAGAGGCACAGCTTATCAGATATTAAACACTCTTACACACATTCCCTTACGATGTACCCTTCTCAGAATAATTAGGGTGATATTTTTAATGAGCTCAATTATATTTATTCCTTTCTTAAAATATCTCCAAAAGCTCTGTTACGTTTAGAACGAAATCCAAAATCTTAACCAAGGTCTATTGAACTCAGAAGCATGTAGCTTCTGGCTGCCCTCTCCTACCATCTTCCTTTCTCTGACCTATTCCACTCAGGTTAACAACCAGACTTAAACATTCTGAGATATTTCTGTCTCAGGAATAAACACTTTTCATTCTGAGTAAAATCCAACCACTCCAGACATTCTCCTGACACATGATCACTTCATTTAGGGATCTGCTCAAGCTTCGTTTACTCAGGGAGATATTTCTTAACCACTTCATCTAAAATAAATGTCTGTCTCTTACCCTTACCAGGTTCTAACTGCTTGCTCCAAATTATTTTTTCTATTTAATGTTCATCACTATGTGACATTATAGTACATAATTGTTAGTTTATTTTTATCCTATTTGCCTCCCTCAATATGTATGCTTCTTGAGAGCAGGGACTTTTTCTATCCTCAGTACCTAAGACAATGTTTTGTGCATAGTTGATGGTTAAAAATAGTTGTTGAATGAAAAATCATCTTAATACTAAGCTTCCATGCTTAAGCCATGTGCTTGGGTATATTTCCCTTCACCTTGTTGTTTCTCTGGGTCTATGCGTATGCTACACCTCTGTTCAACTTGGGTAGAATTTCCCCTCAAGGCAGTGAACATTCTCAATTATTCTGGGAAGACATAGATTCTGGACAGATGTGAAAATATCCCTCCTCTTTTTGAAATGTGTGAACTTTAGATTCTGGAAATTAATGTTGCTCTTAAGTTACCAGAGAAATAAGTCTTCAGAACATGAAAGTAAGATAAGAATCAGGTAACGTGACAACCACGGAGCTGAGCAGGAAGACTTGGAAAAGAACATCACGGTGATAGGCCAGGATCTTTTTTTCTTTTTCACGTTTTTATATTACTTTTTTTATTGATGTATGTTTTAGGAAAAAGCATACTACACCAAAGTATGAATTACATTTGCTGCATTCCCATGCTGTCTGTTTCCATCTCTTCTTGGCATATTCCCACCCTTTCTCAGCTTGTGTTCTTTCATAGCACACAGTACATCTTCTTCTGGCAGAGCCTATGTTCCTGAGGGAACAAGTCACAGATGGCAATGGGAGGGACAGCACTGCAGTAGGTGTTTCATCTGTCTGGAGCAGTTTGAAGCAAACTTGTTCTTTGAACTTTGTGATGGAGATCTTTTTGTTCACAACTCTGTAGAAAAGAAGCGAGTTCACCAAAGCTGATCCTGTGATTAGCTCTATTTCTAATTTTCTGAACCACTTTATGCCACATCTCAAAGAACATGAATATGACCTCAGTTGATCTGAGAGGTCAATGAACACCTTCGAATTATTATAATCTACAATTATATGTGGTTTTTCTACAACACCTTTTCTCGTTTCAACTTTTAGTGTCTTCACCATGCATAGTACTTAGCATCAGCACATCTCTCTTATCCTTCCATTTGAGAACAACAATGCCCGTGTCACTGTCTCGAGTAATTACTTCGTTCTTGTTCAGCTTCACCTTCACTACATCTGGCAGGTTTAGCTTCCTGTTACTTCTCAGTTTGCCCACCAGATACATAGAGCGCTCAAGGAGTCGATGAGCTAGGCAGATGCTGGTGTAATAGTTGTCAGTGTATAAAACATGTCCACTATCCAGTAAACCTTCTAATAGCTTCATGACAACTGAGGATGAAACAGGAATGCCAGATCTTGCTTCTTTCCCACAATAAACTTTCACATTCCAGGTGTAACCTTGTCTTTCAGGCAAAGTTTGAAAAGTTTTATGCCACCATCATGATGGAGGTGGTGGAAGGTGGCCCCTCAGTTTGAGGATACACCTGCCTCCCAACTGGGCCTCCTGGGCAGGGGCATGGCATTGCTCAGCAGTCAGGAAATTGATGTTGAAGAAGACCTTAAGGACCTCTCCAAAGCGTCACCAGGATCTTTTTATTCAGGATGTAGCACAGGGATAATTTACTCTGTGTGAGTCCTTTCTGTCCTAGCCATTAATGCTCATTGTTAACTGGGACAGCCCATCTTCAGTTGTATTACTGTGATTATCTTTGTATTCACAGCTAGTGAGGATTCCTGGGTTATTGTGAGCTGAGCACAGGTAATTGTGAAGAAAAGGCAGGAAAAGGTAGTAGAGGAGGGGTAGTGGAAGAGGGGTAGACCAGATCCTTATCATAAAGAACCTTGTACTCAGTACTACAAAACTGAATCTTATCCTGGAGGTGATAATAAGTCATTAAGCGTTTTAAAGCCAAACTGTAATCATTTTATATTTTGAAATACTCAATGTGGCAGCAGTATTGAGAATCAATTAGAGAAACTTCAGTCCAGTGGCAAAGAGATCAGGTAGTTAAAGGCCTTAATTAGTTCAGATGAGAAAGTACAAATGTCTAAAATAAATTAGTGGCCCTGTAAATGAGGATAGAAGAAATATTTAAAATATATAAATGAGTTAAAATTGACTGTGGGTTTTCAATTCAGTGGATGGCAATTAAGCAAAAAGAGGGGTTTATGATGACATGGAGCTTCTGACTACAATGTCAAGTAGGTAATCGTGCCATTAAAAGAGACAAGGAAAAAGCTGCTTGGAAAGGAAACTTTTAGTTCATTCTTGGGTAGAGTAAGATTGAGTTGTCTTTGAAATAAACAATTATAGGTTTTATAAAATTATAGAAATATAAATGTATTACATGCTCTTGGAAAATAAGTATCTTTATACTTACCAGTAGCACTGATTACCTAAAAGTAAATTATTCCTTTGGAAAAATATTAGAATGAAAAAAGCACAAGAATATAAATCAATAAAACATGTTAGAATTATTTTGCTATTGAAGAATCAAAAATAACTTTGACTTTGTCCAAACCATTCCCATTTTTCCCACACCACTAATTTTTACAATAATTAAACCCAAAAGAAAGATATTTTATGGAGAGAAGAGTTTTAAATATATATCATATAATTTTTAATAGTTTGATACTTACATTAGACTTTCTGTTTAATAATTTTGTACTGAAACTAACAACTTGCTATTTACTATTTACAATTGTGCTGGGTTTATTTTCTCTTTTCCCTGAAGAAGCCTAAACCATGGATAATATGTGTTAGTACTAAATCTCTTTTAAGAAAATCTCACATTTGACAAAAAGATGTGCTTCAGATTGTCTCTGAAGAAATATAATAATAGAAATAAGTTATTGCCTACCATTTCCTTTTTCAGTATAAACTTTTACCTTATTTCCAGTTGGTCAAAGGAATCATCTCTCTGGGAAAACAAAGACATAGCAATGCTGAAAAGAATCATTGAATTTTCAAGGTGAAAAGACCTTAGAGATGGTTTAATCCAAAGCCTTCATTTTGCAAATGAGGAAATTGAGGCCAACCTAAGGTCATATAGCTTGTTTAATGGCTTTTCCAGATTAGAGATACCATCTTCTGGTTCTCAGTGTAGTGCTCTTTTGATTATCCTGTGCTGTGGTCCACTTTGTGTCACCTCTGAAAGAGGGTTCTCATAAAGTATCTATGCATAACTCACACTGTTTCCAACAAAAATACTTTCCCTGCAGAAAAATGCCTGCCAAGGGTTCTGTTATTAAGAGCTCCCACTGGGCAAGGGGTCTCTAGACAGTATACTGTACAAAGTGTAATGAGCTATGTAATGCCTCCATTCTCTAGTAGCATGGATACTTTACAATGTAGACTTTTTAAATGAAGACTTTAAGGAAGCATTTCAGCTGTCTACCCTCTGCACCTCATCTCATGAGACAGGATCTATAGCCTGTCACACTCAGCAATGTTATGTTTTAGGACAAGAGGGGGATGTTTCCAGAGAGTTGGCCTTGTTTGTTTACACCACATTTTTTTTCCTTTTTCCTTTTATAAATCAGCATGGTATCTTTGGTCCTTTCTGTAACTGAGCAACTGAACAAGGCCTCAATGTGCAAGCTACATTCACAGCAGTAGTGCAAAATGTCACTGAGATGTCAGCCCCAGACCTCATTCAATGCTTGTAATAAATATTCTCCATTCTATGTCCCAAAGGCTGCGTTAGCCATTGTTCTCTAGTGTTATCAGTTGTGCTAGATGAACACTATTCTTTGAATATTTCAGAATGAATTCACGGTGAACTTGTGAATTTCTGTGGACAAAAAATAAAGTTATCAAAATTAAAAAGCTTTTGCACAGCCAAAGAAACAGTCATGAGAATAAACAGACAACCCACAGAGTGGGAAAAAATTTTCGCATACTACACATCAGATAAAGGACTGATAACAAGAATCTATCTAGAACTCAGGAAAATCAGTAAG
>JAQIFY010000650.1:0-14884 GCA_028533085.1 Varecia variegata
TATTATAGAATGACTTTTGTTCTTCTGGGTAGATGCCCAATAATGGGATTGCTGGATCGTATGGAAGGTCTACTTGAATTTGTTTAAGGAATCTCCATATTGCTTTTCACAGGGGTTGTACTAGTTTACAGTCCCACCAGCAGTGTAAAATGGAAAAAACAAAAAGACATCCATTGGTGGATTACTGTCCTGCCATTTATAATATAGATAATTATCACAAAAGAATATTAAGTTTTTTTAAAGGTAGCAACATTGAATGTACAATAGTATCCCCATAATATTTAAATATATGTGGTTAGGAAAAAAAGACTAGAAGGAAATGTAATTCAGGGTTAATTGTTATTTTTTAGTGGTGAGATTATAGGTATTTTTAAAACATATTTTCCATAGTCTTTAAAATGAATATGTGCTATTTCATAGTAAATGTTTTAAATAAAATAATCAGCGGCTTGTAGCTGTTCCTGCATTCATCCACTCATTGAACAAGTCATTACTGAGATGCTACTTTGTGGTGTTAGGCATCTGCCCACCATGGTGAGCAAAGTCTTTATTCCCAAGGAGTTTTCAAGCCAATGATAATGTGTAAGATTACAAATGAGCACAAGTACTATGGATGGAGATAGTAATTTTCCATAAAAATTCAAAACAAAGTAACCTGACCCAAATGACTTGGGAGACATAGTTCTCAACTCTGATATTACAATCACCTGGGAAACTTAAAGGAATACAACTCTACCCCCCACCTCTCTCCCATCAGCCCCAGTTCCACTGTCCAGGTGATGTAACATTCAATCTGGTGGGTTTGAGGACAACGGGGCGGAAGTGAGAAGATGCAGACACCGGGAGGACATGCGGCTGGAATCAGGGCAGGTGGGCAGGGATGCCAGGCCCTTGGGTGGTGGGATTTTTATCTTGTGCATTTGGTGATTATCCTGACAGTACTAGGAAGGCTTTGAAGCATTTGAGCCTAAACTTGATGACAGATTTATATTTTCTAAATCTGTCTCTGTCACAGGCAGAAGAGATTGGTGGGGAACCAGAATGGAAAACAGTTGTCAGGATGCAAGTGCAGGGTAGTGTGGAATTGAATGATGGTGGTAGAAACAGAGAAGGGTGGATGCATTTGAGAGATATTTAGGAGGTAAAACTGCGATGACTTGCTTATGATTGCATATGGGAATGGTGGTAGGGTACATAGTATTTATCATGTGAAATCTAATTGAGATTTATTTACTAGATGCAAAGGGTTGTTAACAGCTGGTGAGCTTTATCATAATCACTGGGAAAAAAGAACAAAACCTTTTAAACGTTCCCTTAACCAAAGTGAATTTATACTAGAAAGATACTCAAGATTAAGTCCAAATCAAAAATAATTGACTTGAAAGCCACAAATATGTACGTAATAATGAACGCCTGCCTCCAGATCACCAGTTAGAAGTCTTGGCTTCCTGCACGTTGGACCATGTTCTAGACCCTTTCATAGTCCTTGGCATGAAGAGGCCAGACTATGGTTTTTGACACACTTATCCAATAGTTCTGAGGTAAACTGGTATTTGCTGGGAAGTAAAGAAGATCATGACTGTTAAAGTATCCACCTGTACTTTATTTCATCCAAGGAATAGTGGAATTTGATCCTTCAACTATACATTTGCAATGCAATTTGCCCCTTTCATTTGATGTGTTAAATCAGTGGTCCCCAGCCTTTTTGGCAGCAGGGACTGGTTTCGTGGAAGACAATTTTTCCACAGACTGGTTGCAGGGGATGGGGAGTGGGACAGGTTATTGTTTTGGGATGATTTGAGCGCATTGCATTTATTGTGCAAATATCTCTGCTAATGACAGTCTGTATTTGCAGCCACTCCCTAGTGCTAGCATCACCACCTCAGCTCCACCTCAGCTCATCAGGCATTAGATTCTGATAAGGATGCGCAGCCTAGATCCCTCACATGAGCAGTTTTCAGTAGGGTTGCACTCCTTTGAGAATCTAATGCCGCTGTTCATTTGACAGGAGGCGGAGCTTATGCAGTGATGCAAGTGATGGGGGATGGGGGGCGGCTGTAAATACAGATGAAGTTTCACTCGCTCACCCACAGCTCACCTCCTGCTGTGCAGCCTGGTTCCTAACAGGCCATGGACTGGTACCAGTCCATGGCCCAGGAATGGGGGACTACAGTATTAAATGACACACTTCTCATTCTATTTTCATTGAAGAAAGGATCTAATAGATCACGGTACATTTTAATCTCTTATAATAGAGCAAAGCATTTGCTTTGGAGTAATGTAGAAAATCAAAGATTGGGTTGCATCAGACCATAGGGGTCTTTTAGTCTTCCCTCTCTTCTAATCACTAATCCAGGCCTGCTGCTTTTGCAGATGTCCTGTCAGACAAACAGGTAAGTACTGGGCAATTGTTAACATGTGTTGCACATTGTGCTGGAGATCAGTTTAGGAACATAAAATACACCGGCTAATTGGAAGGGGGATAAGGTAGGCATAGGATGATTTAAAAAATAGACCCTAGACAATGAAGTGTCTCACTGGGAATAAAACTGTATCAGAAAACAAAACAATAGAATAGATTCTTGGCATTTGTGGATAACATTTACAATTTTAATTATTTGGGAACATATAATAATTAGTAATTTTGCAGACCTCATGAGTTTGAATGTAGTATTCCAGAATGGTCTTAGGTGAATTTAATCAGCTTCTTAGCAGCTAAATTTTGACCCAACTTTATTCTCTGCTCAGCACAGTCTGTTCACTATGTGATTGCATTAAATAAACGAAAACAAAACACAAAAAACAAACACCAAGACACGCATTTATTTCTTCTGAATAAATGACCTTGAAAGTCAACAACTAAGTTTGGGATGAAAGTTAAGTGGTTCCAAAAGCTTATATTTTTCAGACAGAACCAAAAAAAAAAAAAAAAAAGTCATTCAACTCAAGAATTATCATGCACTCTACAGAGAAACAAGAGTAAGCAATCTGTGAAACTGTTTTAGCAATTACTTCTGCCAGAATTTATTTTAATAGCTGTGTAAAAGACTTTAGCACTGAATTTATAGAATCATTAATTGTCTAAGGGGGTCACTTAAAATTTTGTTATACTTTATGGCGTTTTATGGAGAAAATGATATGTAAAAGTGGTATTTTCAAATTTGTGAATGTGAGAAGGCCTAGGGACATTCCCTCATGAATGCATATTTCTTAAAGTGTTGATGATATGGGACAGATGAGGTGAACGAAAGCACTTGGAGAAGAGAGGGTGCAACATAGGGAATTCTTAGTAAAGAATTCCCTTTCTCAGTGACACGGGGATTTGGAGATGAGGCGTTTGACTCAGAGTCGTAATGGGTTGATAATGGTAATACTAAGGAAGACAGAGCCAGAGAAGGGGAGGGTAGTGATACAGGTAGGAGGTTGGAAGCCCCTAAAAATGCATATTGTGAGTAAGGAAATAAATAGAAGCAAATTTCAGAACCATCGAATGGGAAGTTTAGAGCCTGGACTTCCCAGTCCTGGTTCTGCTGTTAAGCAACTCTGTGACTTTGAGGAAGTCATTTATCCTCTTCGATCCTTAATTTCTTTTCTGAACCTTAATTTCTTCATCCATAAAATGATTGCAGTGGCCTGGGTAATGCTTGAGGTACAGTTCAGTGGTTTTATGGCTTGTAGGTAATCACACTATATAGTTTTGCATCCTTTTGTTTCTTCCACTGAACATTAGATAGTGAATATTTTCCATGTCGCTGCCATTATTTTAAAACACTATTTTAATGAATGTGCAGTGTTTATTATATTATCTTAATTACTTAGGCATTTCCTATATGTTTAGTTTGTTTTCAATGTTTTTATTCTTTTTTTTTTTTTTTAACATTGATAAATATTTTTATTTTATTTTATTTTTTTTTTATTTCAGCTTATTATGGGGGTACAAAAGTTCTGCATAGATATATTGCCCATGTCCCTCCCAATCCCCCGAGTCCGAGCCTCAAGCGTGTCCATTCCCCAAACAGTGCACATCGCACTCCTCCTGTAGGTATACACCCTCAATGTTTTTATTCTAAAAATTCTGCAATGAGCATCTTTGCAAATACTCATCTCCATCTCCAGTGAGTTCTTTGGGTTGATTCCTAAAGATAAAATTACTATTTCAAAGACAATGAGCATTTTTAAAGTACTTGATATCTACTGCAAAATCTCTTCTTAGAAAGCTCATAATATTTTTACACCTACTGGGAGTCCTAGGTCTTCTCCATTTCAGCCACTCTATCATGTTTAATATTTTTTACATGTTGTCTCAATCAGTGATTTAATGTTTTTTATCATTTTAGTTTTTTTCATTTTAAAATTTCATGTTCATCCATGTGCATTTATAAGTGTAAGTTCTTCACTAGCAAATTATCTGTTGATATCCTTTGGCTATTTTTCCCCATTGGAAAGCCAGTCCTTCCTTTGTTTCAGTGTAAGAACATCGTTTGTTTTAAGGAGAATAATAACCCTTTGGTTCTTTTAGTTTTAACCCATAGGTGTCCTGACCTCACCTACCAGTGGTTACAAATTTTCAGCAATTCCACAAATCCAGAGCTTCCACCTCCTGATCAAGCGAAGAAGTGGTAGTCAGTTGGTGCAGGGTCTGGTGAATACAGTGGATGACAGAGAGTTTCCAAGTCCAGCCTCTGTAGTTTGAGCAGTGTTTGTGCAACATGTGATCGAGTATTGTCTTGCAAGAGGATCGTCCTGTCTCTATTGACCAGGAATGCTTAATTATAAGCTTATAATTAATGCTTAATTATAAGCTTAATTATAAGCATCCTCATCATTTCATCCAGTTGGTTGCAGTAAACATACACTGTAATTGATTGACCAGGTTTCACGAAGCTGTAGTGGATAATACCAGTGCCAGACCACCAAACAGACACCATTAGCTTTTTTTTGATGAATATTCAGTTTTGGACTATGTTTTGGCACTTCATCTTTATTGAACCATTGTACTGAATGCTTGCAATTGTCAGAAAGAATCATTTTCATCACACATAACAATATGGTGTAAGAATGGTTCACCTTTATGTCGTGACAGCAAAGAAAGTCAAGGCTTCCAGATGATGATTTCCCTTCCGATGCTCATTTAATTCATCTACCCAGCTTCTCTACCTTGTCAATTTGTTTCAAATGGTCCAATATTGTTGGAATAGTGACATCAAACCTTGCTGCTAATTCACGCATAGGTTGAGATGGATTAGCTTCCACTACAGCTTTTGGATCATCATTTTCCACTTTGGTCTCAGTTCGCACACGTGGCTCATTTCCAAGATTAAAATCACAAGGATAGAACTTCTCAAACCATCTATGTACTGTGTATTCATTAGGCACATCCTTCCCAAACACTTTATTGATATGTTGAGCTGTCTGTGCTACATTGGTTCCATGATGGAACGCATATTCAAAAATAACACAAATTTTTGACTTACCCATGGTTTCACAAAAATGTTCTAAAAAATATGAAAGATAATCACAAGCCAAACTGTGTGTTTGAAAGAATGAGGATGTACCTTCACAACAAAAATAAAACAAGAAGTGTCAAAGTGAAATGTTAGAGATAGCAGCTGTCAAACTTAGTACTTAAAGAAATCGAACATTTCATACTTAATAACCTTAATAATACATATGTCATAGGGTTTTTGTTAAAAGAAATAATGTCTATCTAAAGCATCTAGTACCTTGTCTTGCATCAGAGATGCTTCCTATGGATCAGTTTCCTTTTTAGTCCCTAAAGTCAATAAAATCTGAATGACTTTGACACTTGTACATTTTCCAAATTCTGGATTTCTCTGCTTTGGCTTCTCTTGCAACATCTCTCGCTAACCATATTCTTAAGTTTTTTTTTTTTTTATTATTTTACCGAAAACTCCAACTTTGGTCATATTAGTCTATAGAGCCTATCAAGATCACATACTTATGAACTATAGGACATCACCCCTCTCTGTGTCAGTTAACCATGGATTTTCAATAACATGCTATACTGGGTAACTCATGAAAAGAAGAGCTCATCCATCTACACCTGAAATCCTCGGCAACATCTGTTTCTAGGAACCCAGAATTGAAATCTACATGATTGATTTCTACCTTAAAATATCTCACCATTTTGACTCCTAAAGATTTTCTGGGGCTTTAGTTTATCAAGCCCTCACCATTCTCCCACTGCTAATTGTCAGGCAATTCTCCATGCAGCCAATATTAGATGTAATTAGGTTCATTTGTTGAATGCTGATTAAGTCCAAACTGTGTAGGTCGGCAAATAAAAGAGATGTTTAAGGTTGTTGGGATCATACTGGCTTAGCAACACTCATGCATGGAGGTATATGAGTCTCCACCAAAGGAATCAAACAGAGACTAACTTGCTGAAATGATTAGTGTTACTAATTTGAGAAAGTAATCATATTTGAATTATTCTAATAAATTATAGGCTTCAATACAGTAGGCTCCCTGGCTTATTAAAATCTATTTTCTATTTAGAACATAAATATTTAATGTTTTAATTGTTAAGTGGAGAATATCTTAGAGAATTTTTTTTTCCTAAGCAAATATGTGCACTTGTAACTAAAAGTGATTTTGGCCACGAATAGGGGCTCCTAATTCTTCCTCTTAACAAGAATCAACTCTTACTAGAGTTTAGGACCAGATAATTTATCTGCACTGGGTCAGTTGATCCTGCCAGCCTGACAACTCTATCAATTTGATTAGCATCAAAGTGGACTCCAGGTCTAGAAAAAAACTCAGAAAATGTCAGATGACAGGAAAACCCAGAACTGGCTCCTAGTTTGACAACTTCTGGGATTATGATTTCTTCTGGATTAGGCAACATGTCAAATGAACCCCAAATCTCATTTGGTATGAGAACCCAACCTCCTGCTTCCATCTTCAGTGTCGTTTGTTTTACAGATAAGATTCAGAAGACAAATTAGGATTAAACCCCTTCAAAGCATGTAAAGAGCAGAGACCATTTGCTCCTGGTGCATTTTTTAAAGAGGATAAGACACATTAAGAGTGATTTATATTCTGTCAGCTTTGCTTGAGAGGAATGATATTCAATATTTCAACCCATTTTTACTAACATTTCTGAGCAGAAAGAATTTTCCTCTTCAACATAGTGAGCTAATCTCCTTGGTTTAAAATCTTATGACGACACCACAGATACCTGATGGAATTTTAGACTAAGTTAAGCAAACAAAGGAAAGAACCTTTTCTTAAACAGGATTATATACAGTGATGTGACTGAATATATTATTTTACTATTAATATTTTAAATTTTACTTCATGCTTCTGATATGCCACACACATTTTTTTGCTACCCATACAGTTTCTTTCTTTCTTTTTTTTTTTAACATTAAACATGACTCTCAAGCTATCCTATCTTGAATTGCAGATTGGAAGGTAGAAGAGATCTCCTAGAATTCATGGGGCTAACGTTGCAGCTATAGACATTTCTCCCAAATACAAAAGCATCTCCTTTGAATCCATTCTCAGCCTCTGGATCTTTGAGTTCCCACAGAAACCAGGGGGCTTTGGAGGAGAGAAAATGTGACCATTTTCCATGTATTTCCTTCAAGTTGGAAAGACAGCGATGGAGCTCTTGATTCTACCATTGGGAGCAAGTTAATCCTGGCAGCAGCCTCTAGGGAGTGATTTGAAGTTCCAACACCCCTACCTATTTCCTCTATGGCAATTTATTTACCAGCATGCATTACCTTTGCATTAGGAGATTTTCTTTTCCTGGTTCCCTTGTTAAATTTAACATCTCTCATAAGTATTAATACGGCAACCCAATACTAGTAAGTTGTTAATGAATTGCAAAGCTGTTTTCTTGGAATGATACAACAGAGATAAAGGGAACATTAAAGAAATCTGTACTGAATGGAGGAACATGAGTTCCCTTCTCAAGAAAGCCCTGGGACAAGTGACTCACACACTGCAACACCTGGAAGTGAGTGGGCCAGAGAGGGAGAGATGGAAACTTTCCAAGGACAGACTGGCAGGTGTCTCCTGCAGGCAGGTGTATGCAGTCATATTATGGGTGAAGCAGAGTTGGGCACAGGATGGCTTTTTCTTACCACCTCCTAGATCGGGGTGAGAAGCCATCAGCCTAGGGGTGGGAGGGGCTTTTAACTTAAGGTAATTTTCCTCTGAGGTTAAATGATGTGGTCATTTTTGTTTAAGCCCGTGCACAATTCCCTCCTAATTCACCACTATGGGTGCTGTCAGTGGCTTAAGAGAAGAGAGAAATTGAAGAACTACGAACATTGATTGCACACAGGAATATCACATTTCACAAAACTGTGGTGACAGGTGAAAGAGACAAGGCTGTCCTTAGCTCAGGTGGCTGGTGGAGTGTGATGTCAGTAACTTAGGAACACTGGGGAGAACCAGAGTCCTGGCCACGGCCACTCCCGCTCTCTCCTGTTCTCTAGCAGGGCCCGGCTGTCACTTTTTGCCTCACTGCTATTGATGCCAACTGTGTCCCCATGCCTGGACAGCAGCATGCTTTTCTGTAGGTTGAAGGTTTAGACCTGTTGGAGTCCTGACTCCGACTCCTTCTAAATGTGTGACTTTAGGAGAATATTTTCATCTCTCTGAGAGGCAATGCAGCATGCTCAGCTCCTAGATGGCAGTGATGCTAGAATCCCATTCCCATCCCAACATCTGCGACTCACAAGGTCTTTTCAAGTGTTATTTTTTTCCTTTTTTACACCTGCCTCCCCAAGTTGAAATATATGAAAATCTTTTCTAAACTTGCCTTGAGAAAAGGTCTGTTATGTTAACATCTACAAATTGGGTGAATGAAATATATATATATATTTATGAATATCTTAAAATGTAAATATGAACATATATAAACATATAAATTTGAATAAAATATATAAAGTAATGGAAACTAAAATGGTATGCTTTACTCCGTGTATGTTTTATATTTGTTTTTTTGTGTGTGTGATTTTATTTATTGAAATATTTTTGGCCTTCAAACAAACAAACATTTCCCTATTGCCGATTCATGGCTTTATTGGTTGGTTGGTTTTTCCTTGAAGATTTAATTAAAATCCTGCTTTTTAGCCCTTGGCTTGGAACTCTCATCTTGTTATTGCATTGGTTTGGGTCGTGCCAAAAAAAAACTATTGACCTTGTTCAAAATTGCTACAGTATTGGGCTGTGTCCTGCTTCCTTGCATAGGTATACTGCTCTAGGCCTGATGAGCTGCCCCGGAAATTTTACAGTAGCCCCTATAAAGCTGTCAGCAGTGAGAATGGAAAGAGTTTAAGCGCAGGACATGTGAACATATTGATATCAACCACGGTACCCTGAATGCTGATGAGAATTTGCCTCGTAACTATCCGGAGCAATAGGACTGATTTGAGGCAATAAAAGCACACACTCTGTGTCAGTGAATGGGACATCCTGCCCCTTGGATCTAAACTAGCATCCATTCCCAGTGACCAGGGTGGTAAGCGAGAACTTCCGAGTCAGCCCTAGGAAAAACGAGGGCAGCAGCTGCTAGTATTAATGTACCTGCGTGCGGTTCTCAGTACGCATGCACCTGAGCGGTCTTGCATTTATACTTACTGCACTAGACTTCGCATTCACCTCTCAAAAAAATGATTCCTACTTACCAGTAGTTATGGCGTCGTGAAATAAGTAGGGATTGGGCCAGTCCTCTTCAGACTTTGGGAACTAAAGCAGTATCACATGTATGACAGGCGTTGCCAGCTCTCTTCCCCCAACATCTGATCTCTTCTTCCTCAAATAGAGAATCCCGATTCTTAGCTGTCCACGTTGCAGCCCAGAATAAAAGACTATATACTACATCCAACCTTCCTTTCCGGCTGGAAGTGACAAAGGGACGAATCTTTACCGGGAAGGTATAAATGGAAATGTGTAGAATTTGTAGAAAGGCTATTTGAAGAGCACTGCCTCAGCTGAGCGAGGACCCATCTGTGCCGTCCTGCCATTTCTCCTCTGTTGGGCCTTAGCACAGGCACGCACACCACAAGGT
This sequence comes from Varecia variegata, assembly GCA_028533085.1. NCBI lineage: Eukaryota > Metazoa > Chordata > Mammalia > Primates > Lemuridae > Varecia > Varecia variegata. The sequence continues at coordinate 10,049 of JAQIFY010000650.1, forward strand.
GACCTTGGAAAAGAAGCCGTAGGCTGAAGATGGTGGACTGCACAAGGAGCAGCCCAAATTCCTAAGAATGCATTGGAGCATCTGCCAGAGCTGCTGGCTCAGAGCACTTCCTCTGTGCCAAAAGGAAACACATTTCTCTCTTGTTCATGCCACCGGTGGCTGTTTTGTTTGTTACAGGATGGCAAGTTCTAAATTTTACATACAGACAAGATCAATTAACAGTGCTACAGAGGGTCACGTTGGAGCCTTGAAGAAGAGGAAGATTTAGTAAAACTAATCCACCCTGTCTTTATTTAAAGTTTTGACATTTTGTTTATCATGGATTTTTCTTTCTTGGCATTAATTTTGATTTTTAAAAATATTGCACTGGGACTCTTGCTCCTGAAGAGATAAATTACAAATACTTATTCCTATTCCTCCTACTAAGTACAACTAAAAACCTTGGACATACATTATATATGCAATGATGGTAGAAGGCAGACAGGTTTCCTAGGACCAGAGGAACCACCGTGCTGAGCTCCCTAGATTACTTTTTGCCTCGTATAACTTGCACATGGAACTGAAGCAGCAGGCAAACCACAAAGGCCAGTTAGAGCAGGGAAGCTCCAGCTGCCGACAGATGCTCTCTCTAGTCAAAGGATCAGGAAAGGGGCAGTCTAGTAAGACAGGAAAATTTTTGAGAATAATTATTCCGCTTTATCTAAACACCACAGAAATACTCTGCCCCACTCAAATCAGCACAGATCAGGTTGGTAACTAAATGGGGACCCCTGTGAAGCTCTGACAAAGTGCCCAATGCCTCCACAGAGATTGTGCCAGAGAAGGCCAAATATGAAGGCAGGATTTTTTAAAATAGGCTTTATTTATTTATTTATTTATTTATTTTTTACACCAGTTACAGGTCCACAGCAAAATTTAGTGTAAGGGACAGAGAGATTCCATTTGCCTCCTTCCCCCAGACAGCCTGTCCCCATTATCCACGTCCTCCACCAGAGTGGCACCTTTGTCACATTCCCTGAATCTGGACTGACACCACATTAACATCTAGAGTCCACAGTTTACAATAGGGCTCACTCTCGGTGTTGCACATTTTATAGGTTCTCACAAACGTGTAATGACTTGGATCCACATTATATTAATTGTAACATACAGCGTAGTTTCACTGCAGTAAAAATCTGTGCTCTGCCTATTCATTTCTTTCTCACCCTAACCCCTAGCAACCACTCGTCCTTTTACTGTACCCATAGTTTTGCCTTGTTCCCAATGCCATATAGTTGGAAACATACAGTATATAGTCTCTTCAGATTGGCTTCTTTCACTCAATAAGTTTCCTCCATGTCTTTTTATGGCTTGATAGCTCATTCCTTTTGAGCTCTGAATAATATTCTGCTATCTGGATATAGAACAGATATGGACATCCTGGTTGCTTCTAAGTTTTTGCAATTATGAATAAAGTAGCTATAATAAATGTTGATGTGCAGGGTTTTGTTTGGATATAAGTTTTCAACTCATTTGGGCAAATACCAAGGAGCACAATTGCTGCATCACATGGTGAGAGTATGTGTAGTGCTGTAAGAAACCACCAAAGTGTCTTCTAAAGTGGCTGTGCCATTTCGCATCCCACCAGGAATGGATGCGAGTTCCTGTTGCTCCACATCCTCCCCAGCATTTGGCGTTGTCAGCGTTGTGGATTTTGACCATCCTAAAAGTTGTGTGATGGTATCACATTGTTCTTTTAATTCAAAGTTCTCTAGTGTCATATAGTATTGAGTATCTTTTTAAATACGTCTTTGTCATCTTTGTCATTTTGGTTAAGTATCTGTTTAGGTCTTCTGAGTATTTTTTAATTGGGTTGTTTGTTTTCTTATCATTGAGTTTTAAGAATTATTTGTACATTTTGGATAGCAGTACTTTATGACATGTCTTTTGCAAATATTTCCTCCCAGTCTGTGGCTTCTCTTCTCATTCTCTTGATAGTGTTTTTCACAGAGAAGACATTTTCAATTTCAATAAGCTCCAGCTTATGAATTCATTCTTTAATGGATCATGCCTTTGGTGTTGTATCTAAAATGTCTTCACCATACCCAGTGCCATCTAGATGTTGTTATCCAGGAGATTTATGATTTTGCATTTTACATTTAGGCCTATGATACCTTTTAAGTTCATATTTGTAATGGGTGTAAATTCAGTGTCTAGATTCATTTTTTTTATATGTGGATGTCCAGTTGTTCCGACACCATTTGTTGAAACAAATTATCTTCTCCATTGTATTTCCTAGGCGCATTTGTCAAAAATCAGTGGACTATTTCTGAGCTCTCTCTTCTGTTTTCTTGATCTATTTTTCTATCCTTTTGCCAATACCACATTGTCTTGATTTTTGTAGCTTTTATAGTAAATCTTAAAGAAGGGTAATATTGGTCCTCTCTGACTTTCTTCTTCAATATTGTTGTGTCTATCCTGGGTCACTTGCCTCCCTATATGAACATTAGAATCACTTTGTTGATATCTACAAAATAACTAACTTGCTGGGATTTTCACTGGGATTGGGTTGAATCTGCAGATTAAGTTGGGAAGAACTGACATCTTGACAATATTGAGTCTTCCTATACATGGACATGGAATATTTCTCCATTTATTTACTTCTTTGATTTCTTTCTGAGAGTTTTATGGTTTTCTTCATACATATCTTCTAATGATTTTGACAGATTTCTACCTAAGTATTTCATTTTGGGGTGTATTAATGTAAATGGTATTATGTTTTAAATTTCACTTGTTCATTGCTGGTATATAGGGAAAAAGTTCCCTGTATACCATAAATATGAACCTGTGTCCTCCAACCTTGCTATAATCACTTATTAGTTTCAGAAAAGTTTTTTTTTCAATTCTTTTGGATTTTCTACTTAGAAAATTGTCATCTGTGAACAAAGAAAATTTTATTTCTTCCTTCTCAATCTGTATACCTCTTATTTTCTTTTCTTGTTTTGATTGCGTTAGCTAGGAATTCCCGAGTTATGTTGAAAAGGAGTAGTGAGAGGGGACATCCTTGCCTTGTTCCTGATCTTAGGAGGAAAGCTTCCAGTTTCTCATGATTAGGTCTGATAAGAGGTGTAGGTTTTGTGTAGATGTACTTTGTCAATTTTAGGAAGTCCCTCCCTATTCATATACTTTGATGAGAGTTTTTAACATGAATGTATGTTGGATTTTGTCAAATGCTTTTTCAACATCTATTGATATGGTAATGTGATTTGTCTTCTTTAGCCTGTTGATGTGATGGATTCCATTAATTGCTGTCTGAATTTTTTTAACTTTTTTATTTCAGCATATTACACAGGTACAAATGTTTAGGTTACGTATATTGCCCTTGCCCCACCCGAGTCAGAGCTTCAAGCATGTCCATACCCCAGATGGTGCGCACTGCACCCATTAGGTATGAATATACCCATCCCTTCCTCCACTCTCCCATCTGCCCGATACCTGATGAATGTAATTGCTATATGTGCACTCAAATGTTGGTCAGTTAATACCAATTTGATGGTGAGTACATGTGGTGCTTGTTTTTCCATTCTTGTGATACTTCACTTAGCAGAATGGGTTCCAGCTCTATCCAGGATAATACAAGAGGTGCTATGTCACCATTATTTTTTGTGGCTGAGTAGAACTCCATGGTATACATATACCACATTTTATTAATCCACTCATGTATTGATGGGCACCTGGATTGTTTCCACATCTTTGCAATTGTGAATGGTGCTGCTATAAACATTCTACTACAGATGTCTTTTTTATAGAATGTCTTTTGTTATCAATTTAATTTAGTTCTGCTCTGATCTTTGTTATTTTTTCCTTCTGCTTTGTTTGGGGTTGGTTTGCTCATCCTTTTCCAGTTCTTTGAGATGATTCATTAAATTGTTGATTTGTGACCTTTCTGTCTTTTGGATATAGGTATTTATGGATATAAATTTTCCTCTCATGATTGCTTTAGCTGTGTCCCACAGATTTTGATAACTTGTGTCTCCTTTATCATTTAGTTCAAAGAATCTTTTTATTTCCATCTTAATTCCTCCCTAACACAATAATTTTTGACCAGAAGATTGTTTAGTTTCCCCCCTTTACTCATTTCTACTCTTAGGTTCTTCCATTCTTTATGTAGGTCTGAGTTTCTGGCCTAGATAACTTTTCTTCTCCATGAAGAACTTCTTCTAACATTTCTTGCAAGGCAGGTCTACTAACAACAAATTTCTTCAAAGACTTCTGAGAAGGCCTTTTTTTCTCCTTCTCTTTTTAATGGTAATTTTGCAGAGTATAGAATTCTAGGTTGGTGCTATTTTTCACTTAACACTTTAAAGAGTTCATCCACTCTCTTCTTGCTTGCTTGACTTTTTAGTGGAAATTCGATGTAATTCTTATCTTTGATCCTCTATAGGTAAGGTCACCCAACCCCAGATTCTTACAAATTTTTTTCTTAATTTTTTATTTTCTATAGTTTAAATATGATGTGTCAAGAAATAGTATTTTTGGAATTTTGTACTCCTTCTTCTTCTTTGAAATTGGTGAATCTGTGGTTTGATGTCTGACATTAATTTAAAGAAATTACTAGTCATTATTACTTCAAGTATTGCTTCTATTCCTTTCCTTTTCTTTTTTTTTTCTTTTTTCTTTTTTTTTTAATTTTTTTTTTATTTCAGCTTATTATGAGGGTACAAAAGTTCTGCATACATATATTGCCCATGTCCCTCCCAATCCCCCGAGTCCGAGCCTCAAGCGTGTCCATTCCCCAGACAGTGCACATCGCACTCTTCCTGTAGGTATACACCCATCCCCTCCCCCACCCCCGTC
>JAQIFY010006500.1:0-10250 GCA_028533085.1 Varecia variegata
TCTCATTATGTTGCCCAGGCTGGTCTCAAATTCCTGTCCTCAAGCAATCCAATCCTCCCCTCTCAGTCTCCCAAAGTGCTAGGATTACAGGCATGAGCCACTGTGCCTGGCAGGAATAATTTTTAAAAATGTTATTATAGCATTTTTAAAATGAAAAAGTGGAATGATCATAAGTGTCTAATGATAATAGGGTGTTCAAATAAATGACTCAACTGATACAATGCATATTTAAGGCAATCTTATTCAGTCCTTAAAGTGAGATTTTCAAAGAGTTCTTAGAACAGCTATAGTTACAACTTTAAATGAAAAAAAGCCAAAACTATTTATATCAGCATGACCAAAACAGCCTGTAGAAGACAATCCCAAAGGAACCGTATCAACAATGCTAAGGGGGTCCTCCCGAGTGGTGGGACTATGCAGGGTGAGCATCCCTAACCGGAACCTCTGAAATGTGAAATGCTCCAAAATCTGAAACTTTTTGAGTGCTGACGTGATGCTCAAAGGAAATCCTCACTGGAGCAGTTTGGATTTCTGATTTTCAGATTAGGGATGCTCAAATGGTTGGGGCAATGAAAATATTCCAAAATCCAAAATCCAAAACACTTCCGGGGCCAAGCATTTAGGATAAGGGATGCTCGACCTGTGTGAGATGTTAAACTTCTTATTTCTATTGTTAATGGGAAAGACAAAACTCCATAAAATAATTTAAAGAGGTTTATTCTCAGCTGAATGTGAGTAACTACTGCCTACGTAACACAGCCTCGAGAGATCCTGAGAAAATGCTCCCGGTGCAGTCGGGTTACAGTGTAGTTTCATACATTTTAGGGAGACAGGAATTGCAGGTAAACTTACAAATAAGCGTGTGGCAGGGATACACTGGTTTGGGCTGAAAAGGCAGGACATCTTGAAGCGGGGGCTTGCGGGTTTTAGGTGGATTCAGAGATTCTTTGATTTGTAATCGGTTGAGGAAATAAAGCTTTGTTTAAGGGCGTGGAATCAGTAGAAAGGAATGTTTTAAGGTAAGGAAGGCCGTTAATCGTAGAACAAACCACAATACACGGACTCAGAGTGATCTGTTATGCAAACGGATTGCAGCAGGCGAGACTCAGCTTTTGCTTTGCGTGGCCTTCGGTCCCGTCTGTAATTTAGTACCTTGTTGCCACAGCGAGTCTAATTGCTGGTCTTACGATCTCTAGTTTAGCATTAGTGCTAGTGTGTCTGAACTCCAGAAGGGAGGGGTATGGGAAGCGTGTCTAACCTCCCTTCCCTTCATGGACAAGAACTCAGTTTTAAGCTTCTCCTGGGGTCCCCTTGGCCCCTGTCCAGTCAGTGAGGGGGCTTGGGATTTTATTTTTACTTTATACTATAATCTCCAAACTCCGTGCCTGGCACATAGTAGGTGCTCAGGAAATAATTGTTGCTGAATGAACAATCAGGATGAGAATCATTAGGGTCTCAGGTTACAAAGTCTGCAGGGTCAGAGCTCGGAGTCTGAAATTCGCTGTCTGCCAACGGCACAGTCCCCTGGGGATACGAGGGTGACGTGCCTGGTCCCTCCCTTCTGGGGCTCCAGGCCAGAGCTGCTGATGGGCCGGAGGACAAAGGACTATGATGAAAGGAAGAGTGGAGCAGGGCAGTGACGGGGTTCTAGGACGATTTGGTCACTGCACTCCCACCCCGCTGTTGCAGGCATGGCCATGTGACTTGTCTTGGCCAGTGAAATGCGAGCAGAGTGTCATGGGGCACTATGGCCATATGACTTGCTTTGGCCAATGAAGTGTGAGCAGAAGTGTCCTGGGGTTCACAAGACCAACATTGGTTCCCGTGACCTTGTTTCCTGCCTCCAGGACAGGCAGCCACACTCCAGGTCACAGCTGCCCATCCACCTGTGAAGGGCGGAGAAGGTGAGGTGGAGCCTGGGGCAGGTGGTGGGTGACCGGGGACCTTTGTCACGGGGGCGGCAGGGCACTGGTTACCTGGTGTGACCTGGGCGGTGCTCACTGACGGGGACCCAACTCTGCTTCACAGGTAACGCCGTGGTGGTCAGTCCCAGGCGTGCGCTCACGTCCTTGAACGGCAAGGTCGGTGGGGGTGGGGGGCGGGTCAGCGTCCATCTCCCCCAGGGTGTGCTCTGTCTGCGATGTAACTTCAGGCTTGAGGGAGAGAGGAGGAAGCTTCCAGATCCCAGCCAGAGGAGGTGGATGCAGCACCTGCTGCCCGCAGCTTAGGGGCCTGGCCCAGCCTCCACCCAGCCCCGGCTTCAGCCAGCCAGGAGCGCAGAAGAGTCTGGGATGGTGCACACTGACTGGCGGCAGCCTTATGGTGGCATTTCTCTTGTTTCTATATTCTAAATCTTCCTATAGCAGATGAACATTTGTAATGGGATTTTTTTTTTTTTTTTTTTTTTTTGAGACAGAGTCTCACTCTATTGCCTGGGCTAGAGTGAGTGCTGTGGCATCAGCCTAGCTCACAGCAACCTCAGACTCCTGGACTCAAGCGATCCTCCTGCCTCAGCCTCCCAAGGAGCTGGGACTACAGGCATGCGCCACCATGCCCGGCTAATTTTTTATATATATATGTTTAGTTGGCCAGATAATTTGTTTCTATTTTTTAGTAGAGACAGGGTCTCGCTCTTGCTCAGGCTGGTCTCAAACTCCTGACCTTGAGCGATCCACCCCCCCCCCCCTTGGCCTTCCAGAGTGCTAGGATTACAGGCGTGAGCCACCGCGCCTGGCCTGTAATGGGATTTTTGCTGCTAGTTAGAAATGCATATTGCTGCGTCCCCACCCCCAGACCTGCCGAATCCTACTGGTGGAGGGAGGGGAGCTTGCTGGCTGCCACAGCTGCGGGTGCAAAGCCTCGGTCCCTGCACCCCTGCCGTCCTGCTCCAGGGCCCTTCATGGTGACGACAGGCAGCTGAGGTCTGGGGTTATCACCTCCCCAGCTGCCACAGCAATGGGGTTCGTATGTCTGTGGCATCAGGGAGGGGTGAGTCCCAGATTCCCTCCTGCCTTCTAGAGCTTCCGTGTCTGGCAGCAGCGGTCTTGGACCTGGCTCCCCCCGCGGAGGCTGGGACTGGGCTTGAGTGGGGATCGTTTCCTCGGGTGAGGAGCAGGTGAGAGGGACTGAGGGGAGGGAGGGAGGGAGGGAGTGACACCAAGATGGCTCGTCCCCTCTGCCACCACTCCTGGTGCCGGAGCCTTGGGACCTGCTGAGGCCTCTCATGAAATGCACCTGGGCGCAGTCCCCGGCACACCAAAGGAGGGAGCACTGCTTACCTGCTTCCGCCCTGTCCCGGCCAGGGAGGCCCCGATGTGACGACCTGCACAGCTGTGAGTGCTGGGTGGCCTCCTGCAGGCCAGGGCTGAGCCCCAGCGGTGCTCTTGTGAATTTATTTTCTTGAGGAGAACCTCCCAAGTTTTATCCAGTTTTCAAAAGTATCCATGACCTAAATGACGTTAAGAAATGTCTTGAGGCTTGTGTTCGGATTATACTGGTCACATGTAGAAGTAACCGTAAGTTCATACATTTTGCTATTTTCCTGTAAGTAAATGAGAAAAACTTTCAACAAAGCACAGTTGCTGGTGTGAACTTTACTCTTTGGAACGTGACATGTGACGCCATTACCACCAGCTGGTGGCAGTATACTTTAACCACAAACTTGGTTTTTTGAGTGGTAAGTTTGTAGAAAACAAAAGAATCAAGTCTGTAAACTCTAACAGACACAATGCCATCATCAGATGTCACATTAGTCTGTGACCAGCATGACTGGTTTTTTCCTGCTGAACTGGCCAGAGCTGCGACGCTGGCACAGGACACGGGGACCCGTTTCCCAGGACTGTGCCGTTTGCTGGTGACTCTGCCGCCTTCACCTTCTGGGGCCAGGAGCAAAGGTCACGCTCGTTTGTGCGTGACCAGAGTTCCCAGCAGCCGAGCGCTTCGACTCGGAACTCTGGCATCCCTAGAACAGAGCAAGTCTCCACGCTGCTTTTCTGCAGCAGGTTCAGCTCGTGGAGAACTAGTTCCACCGTGATTGTCACTCACAGTGATGTGTTTGCAGGCTGATTCTTCCTCGTCAGGCAGACGCACGTACCCATGAATCCCCGCACAGGACCATGTGTGCAGCAAGAGCTCGGTAAAGATTTTTTGAATGAATTTCAGAAAAAGCACAGAACCCCAACCCCTCTCGTTGGCTGAGTGGGTCTGATGCACAATGAAGACCCTGACTGTTTTCCAGTTAACCTGTTTGGGGGACATTAATTTAGGCTTCAGTGGAGCTCCTGTCCACGTGATTCCTCGTGCTCAGAATTTATCATAAAAAGCAAGAACTTAGGGGAAAGGGAAGGGACTAAATTTGCTGAGCTTTGGGAAATGAAGAAAGCAATGCGAGGCATGAAGGGCAGAAGACGGCTTGTCACCACTCGGCAGGGACGCTGGGCGGCCACATCCGCCTGAGTGTGAACGTAGTGGCCGTGAACGCTGCAGGTGACAGAGGGGAGGCACTGTGGTGGCCATGCTGTGGCCTGGTCCTGCCTGGTGTGCGGGAGCAGAGACGCAGCAGCTTTCTGTCCCCTGGGGGCTCTGCAGGGCCAACCCCCTGACTCTGCTGCTCACCTGCCTTCCTCATCCTCATCCTCATCCTGACAGTGGCTTCCCTTGTGTAGAGCTGCCCCAAGCAGGAGCCTTAGCAGTGAGGGTGACGGCCCTGGAGTCCCAGCCAGGCTGGGAGCTGGTCCTGCCATTTACTTCCTGGGTAACGTCAGCTAAGGTGCTTTTCTGCGCCTCGTGTTTTCTGTCTGTTAAATGGGAATAACAACAGCGTCTGACTCGTGGATTGTTGAGGATTAAACGAGGTCATGGACGTGAAGTGCCAGGGACGTGTGTGGCACGTGGCAGGTGGTCAGTAAACAGGAAAAGGCGTAGAAGTTGTTTTGAAGAGTAGCCGGTGGAGCCACATGACTTCTGCATTGTCTCCGTTTTCTCTGTGCTCTGGGGCGTAAGTTTCTGCCTCTGTTGGGGGCCTGAAGGGAACGCCAAGGCCGAACCCCCTGCTTTCCGCCTGCCTGGCTGCCCCGAGCGGGGCCTCTGGGGTTTTTCCTGCCTTTGGACTAGAACTGGAACCTCGGCTCTTTGGCCTTGAGCCTGCGGCTCTGGACTGGGACTTTGTCAGCTCTCCAGGGTCCCCCAACTTGCCACCAGCAGATCCTGGGGCGTGTCAGCCTCTATAGTCGTGTGAACCAATTCCTTATAGCGCATCTCTCCCCTCCCCCATCTGTCTCCCATCGGTCAGTGTCTCGGGGGCTTCACACCCACACAGATGCCAAGGAAGCGGCGCGCACAGCAGCGCATTTCAATATCCTCCAAGTGCTGAGGCCCACGGAGGACGCCCACGGCCCTCTCCTGCTTCCTGCCCAGGGTCAGGCAGGTCTTCGTGACGCGTGATTTAGGGCTTGGGAGGAGGATACGGGAACAGGCGGAGGGGACCCAGGAGAGCCCGGAGGTTCCGGGAAGAAGGCGGGGGGAGTGCCAGTGTTCCCTTCCCTTCCCTCGCAGAGTCGGGCAGGACGAGCTCTGAGCAAAGACCACGGAGTTTCCTGTTCGATGAGGATCCTGCAAAAACGTGATCAGTGTGTATGTTCTCCACACGAGGAGAGCCAATGTACTCACCGGCTGTTTTGATGAAGCCCAAATTCTCCGCAGGAAAAGGCAGCAATCGCTTCCAGTCCGGAGACAGCGGCCCCTCTGCCCTGTTGTTACGGGTGAACGGAAGGCCCAGAAAGTGTTGGTCTGACAAGCACAGGAGGAAGATGAGAGAAGATATTGTCTTGTCCCCCAGAGCAAATGCTTCGCAGTCTCCAGACACAAACAGCACAGCGGAGCCTCCGCCACTCGCTCCTCTGAGGGACCAGGCTGCGCGTCTGGCCCTGGCTCCAGAGTGAGTTTCCCTCCCCGGTGACGGGACCCCATCGTGCCTTGGGAATAAGACTGTCACTCAGAGCAGAGCGCCGACAGCCAGGACCGTTCAGAAACGACGGCCTTGTGCTGCCCAGGCAGCCACGGCTCCGGGCGCTTTTCCCAGTTTGCTCACCAGACCCGAGCTCTTCATCCACGCTGCCCGAGGGTCTGTGTCAGAGTCGCCGTCCTAGTGGTCCCAGCGTTGGCGTAGGTGGGGCTGGCACAGACCACCTCTGCGCCTGCTCCTGGGAACACAGACGGTGTGCGGATTCCTTCATTCACTTATTCGTCAAAGGCACCCCCCACTCCGGACTCTGGGAGAACATAGGAAAAGCAGATATTGGGTCTGTTTCCTGCTTCCACTGAGACCTGCTCCCTGGGGCTTCATTCCACGCTCAGGACAGTGATTGGCAGGCAGTGCGCCAGGCGGGTGACTCTCCTACAGCCCAGCGAGAATGAGAACAGAAAGGGAAAATAGCCAGACCATGTGTAGACCACAGCCGGGAGCAGCTGTCCCCGGGAACCAGCCCACGTCCATGCTAACTAGCCGATATCTACACTAAGCAGGCCATGTCTACACTAAGCAGGCCATGTCTACACTAAGCAGGCCATGTCTACACTAACCAGCCCATGTCCACGCTAACCAGCCCATGTCCACGCTAACCAGCCCATGTCCACGCTAACCAGCCCATGTCCACGCTAACCAGCCCATGTCCACGCTAACCAGCCCATGTCCACGCTAACCAGCCCATGTCCACGCTAACCAGCCCATGTCCACGCTAACCAGCCCATGTCCACACTAACCAGCCCATGTCTACACTAACCAGCCCCGCGTCTGCTCATTACCCACGGCAACCGCGCCAGGAGCCAGCCTGCCATCCCAGTCGGCCTTGCTGGAAGTCAGAGCAGCGTCGTTAGCAACAGCACAGGAAGCTGAACGATGGCTTCTGCAAATGGTCAGACCCGGGTCTAAACTCCCAGCTTCCCTAGTCTCTGTCCCAGCCTCTATCTTGGGACCAAGCAGTGACACCCAATGTGTCCTCTTAACCCGTCAGAGGCCCTGCTCCGATTTCCCCTTCAGGCCCTGGCCCCTGCATCCAGCCACACCTGAGCCCTTCCGTGTCCTCCGCTGTGAGGCTCCCGCCCCTGCCAGCCCGTCCCTCGCCCCCAGGCTCTGATCAAACTGCCTTTGCCTGTTCTCATTTTCTTGGGGGGGGTCTTTGTTTATTTCCAATGGCCCCCCAGGGCCCTCTCAAACCTCCTTCTGGAGTCTTGTTCTCTCCGAGAACCAGAGGTGGTAAGGGCTGAGGGTGTGGGTGGCCTGTGCCCCACCCCTGAGTCACGCGGTCGAAGCGTGTGCCGAGTAGTGACGGAGCACGTGGGAAGCGGGTGGAAATGCACCTGCACCCGCAGCCGCCCGCCAGGCGCGAGGTCGGGAGTCGGCAGAGAGCGTGCGCCTCTGCTTTGGTGACGTCTGCGCTCAGGTGTGGTGGTAATGTCAGGTATCTGCAGTGTTTATGGCTGTTTTTGCGACAAATCAATAAATAAATTGTGGGGAAATATTAGCAGCAGCTCTCTCACCACCTGCCTTCCGACAGCCAGTGCGGGCCTGGCCCGTCCTCGCCTCCCGCAAACCTGCTGTGAAATTTTTTTTGCACTATAGTTATGGAACAATCCGAATGACTGAATGATGGTACAAAAATGATAATTCTATAGTACTGAGTTTGACTGTTCTCGAGAAAATTGGAGAACTGTAATCTCAAGAAATCATTTCTGCAGAACGCCCTCTCCTAGTCCCTGTCCTTAACACACTGGCTGCCGCACTGGAAAAGAACTTTCTTTGGGGCCAGGGTGCTTTATTACAAAGATAGAATAAAAACTTCTAAAACAAAACGATCCTGTCTAATTTAATGAAAAATTTGTTATTTTTTATTGTTCTCTGTGTATGAGTTCTATGCAACCTGGAAAATAGTTCTCGTGGCTCCCAAGGTGAAGAGACATGAGTCACATGCGCTTCACGAGGCCTCGGGCTCAAAACCAGTGCGAGTGAAACACAATTCACAGGGCAGTTACTGTGTTAAAGAAGCTGCCACCGGTGACACTCACTTTAAACTGCCACCGACCCTGGCTGGAGAGAGCTGAGCAGAGGGCCACGTGCCCCGGGCCTGAGCCGGACACGCGTGTGCTGGGAGGTCGGGGCCACACCGTGTGGGAGGCAGGAGGCAGCAGGGGCTCCTGGACTGTCACCTCCTCCTGCTGGCACCGGCGAGGCGGGTCCTCGAGTCTGCACTGTGCAGCAGCCCAGCCAGCGGGCGAGAGAGGTGGGAGTGGCTGGGTCCTCGCCTTGCACTGCAGAGGGGCCGAGGGGCCAAGGGGCCGACCAGACCCAAGTGCAGCTGTGCCCCCACCCCCTGCCCCTCTGGACGTGCTCCGGCCTCACCTTCTCTCTCCCTCCTGCTCCCTCCACCCCACCGTCCCCTGGAACCCTCGTCCTTGGCCACCCACACCGAAAACAGACAGCACCCCCCCTCCCACCGGAGCTGGGACACCCGTGTCACTGGGCTTTCACAGGCTGTGTCCTGGTCCTGAGGCTGTGACACGCAAGTGCTGCTCATGTGCCTTTACTTTTTCTGCACCCGCCTTTAAGTAGGACAGGTTTCAGGCTGGCCGGGCCCCAGAAGGCAAAGGCATCCCGTCTGCTGCCCCAGGCCCCGAGGGAGTCACTTTCGGTTTTGGAATCTGAGTGAGGGGCCGGAAGCTGTGGCTCACGTTCCCTGTCGGCCCCTCCGCTGCTCACACGGGGGGAGCTGGGCCGTGGGTGCCTCGGTCCTTAAGCCGCTGGAGATGTGGTCGGCTCTGCGGAGCCTGTTGCCGCCCGGTGACGTCTGGGGCTGGCTCCCCACAGGCAGAGCCCAGACAGGGATCCGTGTTTGTGGGTGGTCCCAGGGACACGGCCCCGGTGAGGGAGGAAAGGCGGAGGCTCAGGGAGGGGCCGGTGCGTGGGCCACTGATCTCAACCCACGGGGCCTCGGGGCGTCCGGAGCATCCTCAGGGATCCCATGGAGGGAAGGGGCTGCAGACTCGCCCCCCGTGTCCAGCCCTGGTGGCTGTGGGCTGCTGGGGGACGTGGCTCCTCCTGCTTCTGTCCTGCCCTGGGTCAGTGACAGCGAGGCCAAGGCTGGGGGGCTCTGGGGCTGCTCTGCTGCCCCCGACGGCTGAGGACAAGAGCCAGCGACGCACTGGGACAGCCCAATGATGATGACCTGGGCTCTAGACTGGGGATTGGCAGAGATGGCTGTGCTCCAGGGAACGAGGTGACACCCAGAGTGGCCCCTGGGAGCCGTCTTCTGTCTCTCTAGGTGGACAGTGGGGGTGTGGGGAGGGAGGGGGTGTCCGGGGAAGGTCCCCGGGGGTGTCGTCCCCACCTGCCTGTTCCCGCAGCCACAGAGCCCAGCCCAGCTTCTCCGGTGGCTTCAGCGGTCCTGGGAGGGGCGTGTGGGGTGGAGCCTGCTTTTCTGCAGCTATTTCAGAGCAAATGGAGCTGGCAAAAGTGTTCTGATTTCCTGTCACTGAGATAAAAATATAAAACCAGAGCTCAGAATGGCGTTTGAAGCACCTTTGCGTGAGAGGCGCTGGTTCAACTTTATTTCCGTCCAAACCCGAGTCGGGGTGGGCGGGGGGCGGATCGATGGCCGTGACTCCCGGCCGTCCGAGGGGCAGGGCGGGCAGCTGGAAGCCGGCAGAAGGAGAATTATATGGCCATATTTTTTCAAGGGAAGTTATTAAAATATTGACATGTCGTCTGCACAGGCTTATCCCTCAGACAGGGCTAATTTAATTACGCTCCACCCCCTGAGTGCTCCGTGCTCTGTATCAGTCAGATTCTTCTAGAAGCACCAGACACATACACTTTCAGTTTTGGAGGCGTTCCTTGAATTCATTTCAAACTCCCAATAGGCGTTTAACGAAAATTGTCGTTCCTAAAGGAGATGAAGCTGGATTGTCCTGGAGCTCGGACACTGCTGTTACAGGGGCCGAGTGATGTGTCATCGCGTCCCCCAAACTGCCAGCAGGGACCCTCCCAGAAAAGCAGCGCGGTCCTGGGCCGGGGTGAGCCCGCGGCAACTCTGAGTGCGCACGCTGAGGGGCGCGTGTGAATGTTCCTTGTTTTCCCAGTAATATCTTAGACGCAGCAACTGGGCTCATCTCCTCCTGGGCCCTTTGTGTGAGACTGGGACCTCCCTCCCTGCCCCTCCCCGACTGCCCCTCCCTGCCCCTCCCTGACTGCCCCTCCC
>JAQIFY010006501.1:0-10249 GCA_028533085.1 Varecia variegata
ATGGCAAACTATCCAAACTATTATTTATTAAATATTTTTCTCTTAAATCAACTCACTTTTAAAAAATAAATTTTAAAAGGAAACTTGGAATGTAGAACTTGAACTCTCATAGTTTGCTGGTGAGAAAGTAAAATTGCACAACCACTTTGGAAAACAGTTTGGTAGTTTCTTTTTTTTTTTTTTTGAGACAGAGTCTTGCTCCGTTGCCCGGGCTAGAGTGAGTGCCGTGGCGTCAGCCTAGCTCACAGCAACCTCAAACTCCTGGGCTCAGGCAATCCTACTGCCTCAGGCTCCCAAGTAGCTGGGACTACAGGCATGCGCCACCATGCCCGGCTAATTTTTCTATATATATATTTTTTTAGCTGTCCATATAATTTGTTTCTATTTTTAGTAGAGACGGGGTCTCACTCTTGCTCAGGCTGGTCTCGAACTCCTGAGCTCAAACGATCCACCCGCCTCGGCCTCCCAGAGTGCTAGGATTACAGGCGTGAGCCACCGCGCCCGGCCTGGTAGTTTCTTATAAATTTACATATACTACACTTACCATTTGACACAGCAATCACACTCCTAGAGAAATGAAAACTTACGTTCTCACAAAAACCTGCACATATTTATAGTGGATTTGTTCATAATTGCCACAAACTGGAAATGATACAAATGGCCTTGAATCAGTGAGTGGATAAACTGTGGTACATCCTTTCAATGAAATGCTACTCAACAACAAAAAGGAACAAACTACTTCACACAGGTAACAACATGGATAAATTTCAAACACATTTTGCTAAGTGAAATAAGCCAGACACAAAAGGAAAAATACCGTATGATTCCATTTATATGTCATTCTGGAAAAGGCAAAACTACAGAGACAGAAAATAGATCAGTAGTTGCCAGAGACTGAGGGTGGGAGTTGGATTGACAGTAATCAAGACAGTGTGGTATTGGTGTAAGCATAGATATATATATATGTAATCAATGTAACAGAACAGAGTCCAGAAATAGACCCACACATACATGGTCAATATATTGTCAACAAAGGTGCTCAGATAATTCATGGAGAAAGAAAATCTTTTCAACAAATGGTGCTAGAACAATTGGATATCCACATGCGGAAAAAAAAAAAGGACTTTGATCCATATCTCACATTATATACAAAATAATTCAAAATGCATCACTGATGTAAATGTAAAACTTAAAACTATAGAACTTCTAGTAGAAAACATACGAAAATATCTCTATGACCTTGGGTTAGGCTAAGATAGACAGACAGATAGATTGATTATTGATTGATTGATTGGGACAGGGTCTCTCTCTGTTGCAGTCAGTTCATCATAGCTCACTGCAACCTCAAACTCCTGGGCTCAAGTGATTCTCCTGCCTCAGTCTCCCAAATAGCTGAGACTATAAGGCATATACCACCATGACCAGCTAATTAAAAAATTTTTTTTGTAGAAGCAGGCCTTGCTACAGTACCCAGGCTGGTCTCAAACTCCTGGCCTCAAGCAATCTTCCTGTCTTGGCCTCCCAAAATGCTGGGATTACATGTGTGAGCTATGAATGCCCAGCCAGATTTTTAGGTATGATACCAAAAGCACAAAACATAAAAGAAAAAATTGGTAAACTGAATTTCATCAGACTTAAAAAACTTCTGCTCTTCAAAAGATACACTGTTAAGAAGGCAATAAGTCATAGAAGGAGAAAAATATTTGCAAAACACATATCTGAAAAGGAACTGGTATCTAAAAACAGATGAAGAATTTTTTTTAGAGACAGGGTCTTGCTATGTTGCCTGAAACTCCTGGGCTCTAGCAATCCTCCTGCCTCAGCCTCCTAAGTAGCTGGGACTACATGCCTGTGCCACTGTACTTGGTTCCAATTTTAAAAATGGACAAAAGATTTGAAGAGACACATCATCAAAGAAGATACACAGATGGCAAATAAGCCATTTCTCTTCTTCCTGGTCAGCTCTCGGTATTGTCAATTTGTTTTAAAGCTATTTAATAGGTATATGGTGGTATCTTAGGCCGGGCGCGGTGGCTCACGCCTGTAATCCTAGCACTCTGGGAGGCTGAGGCGGGTTGATCGCTCGAGGTCAGGAGTTTGAGACCAGACTGAGCAAGAGCGAGACCCTGTCTCTACTAAAAATAGAAAGAAATTATATGGACAACTAAAAATATATAGAGAAAAAAAATTAGCCGGGCATGGTGGCACATGCCTGTAGTCCCAGCTACTCGGGAGGCTGAGGCAATAGGATTGCTTAAGCCCAAGAGTTTGAGGTTGCTGTGAGCTAGGCTGATGCCACGGCACTCACTCTAGCCCGGGCAACAGAGCGAGACTCTGTCTCAAAAAAAAAAAAAAAAAAAAAAAATATATATATATATATATGGTTAGTATGGCAAACTTCATGTTATGTGTATTTTATCACAATTAAAAAAAACTTGTAAAAACATGAATGAATGTCAAACACATTATGCTAAGTGAAAGAGGCCAGACACAAATAGCTACATAGTGTGTGATTCTATTTACATGATATTCTGGAGAAGTTAAAACAATAGGAACAGAAAATTGATCGGTGGTTGCCAGGGAATGGAGTGGGGGAGGGGAAGGAGAGTGACCACGCCAGGGCAGGAGGGAATTTTTTGGGTTAGTGAAACTGCTCTATATTTAGATTGTGGCCAACTGTACACCTAAAAAGAGTGAATTTTTACTACATGTAAATTATATCTCAAAAACCTGATTTAACAAAAAGCAGATCATGCTACCCACACCAAGAACCATCCCATACAAAGGCATCCTTCATACCTTTCTTCGACTTTAATGGAGAGATCGTTGCAGAGGTTGTGAACATATTGGGCATAACTCTCTGCCAGGGTCATGTCATAAGCAGTCAGGTGAATGTTTAAAACACCATATTCATAATCTGTCCCCAAATTAATGGCTCTCACTTCCACTTTTCCCCTCTTGCTCTTGGGCTAAACAGAAAACAAATAAAAAGAGAAAGAAAATAAATCAAAGTTTTATATAAGAAATTCTAATAATACCATTTTGATATTAAAATAGTCCATCTTTCAAATAAATTTGTTCACCATTTTTCTCTCACGTTACCCCCTACCTACAAACTGAAGGCTCCTGGGAAGGAATAGGCAGCTTCCCAGGCCAGTTTGGGCTGTGACATCAGCCAAAGCAAGGAGAGACAATATTGCTGCCATTATTATTTATTTTTATTTTATATTTTAAAAAGCCAGTCAAATTTAGCAGTGGGGGGTTGAATACCAAGTTTAGTACCACTAATGTTAATAAGTTGTTGTCATTACTTTAACATGAATACACGTGACTGTCTTCTGCTACTACCTTGTTTTGAGACTCACCTCCTGTCTCTGGCCTTCTGTTTCTCAATTTGTAAATTGATGGGGTTATGCTAGATTAAAATATTGTTAATCTAGAGCCCACAGATGGATTTCAAGGGGTCTATGAACCCCAAAATTTATATGCAAAATTTTATGAGTACATTTTTCTGAAGAGAGAATCCTTAGCTTTCATCAGAATCTTAAAGAAATCAACAGCAAGGAATTTTAGCATTAGTTCTCCTCTAGCCATTCCAGCTCTAAAATTCAACAATTGTCCATACACAGTCTTCAATTTGAGAACTGAGAGATACAATAACTATTTGATTTCTTCCTTTCCCTGTCATATAAGATATTGCTTCACTACATACTAACTTGTGTAGGTTGGTATAACAAGTTAAAATGAGGCAGGCCTGGGAAAAGATATTTTATACAACATAGGTCAGAATGAAGAAAGCTTCTCAACTGAAAAGAATCTAATCTAAATGCCTATCAAGAGGGAGACTTGTCAAATAAATTATGCAGCTGTAAGAAGAAATAAGGTACTTCTTTATGTGCTGATATGGAAAGGTGTTTAAGATAAATTAAATGATAAAGGAAAACTGTAGAATAATGTTTTCAAAATATTGCCACACATATAAAAAGGGTAGGTAGGAGAGAACAGATGTGTGTGTGTGTGTGTGCGCGCGCGCGCATGCGCGCGCGCATGTGTGTAATTACAAAGATATTTATTTGCTTGCATATTCAAAAAATAACTCTGGAAGAATGTACAAAAATACTACAATCATTGGATGCCTGTGAGAGAACTGGATGGCTAGGGAATAGAGGTAGGAAAGAGAATTTTTAACTACTTTCCTTCTGTATTTTTTGAATTTTTAATACTGTAAACTTTTATCAATTTAAAATTAGAATCTTAAAATCTGTTTTGGTTTTTTTTTTTTTGAGAAAGGGTTTTTACTATGTTGCCCAGGCTGGTCTTGAATTCCTGGACTGCAACAATCCTTATGCCTCAGCATCCCAAATAGTTGGGATTATAGGTGTTCACCACCAAGCTGGGTTCTACTATGTTTTTGTTTTTTTTTTTTTGAGACAGAGTCTCACTCTGTTGCCCAGGCTAGAGTGCCACGGCATCAGCCTAGCTCACAGCAACCTCAAACTCCTGGGCTTAAGCGATCCTCCTGCTTCAGCCTCCCGGGTAGCTGGGACTACAGGCATGCGCCACCACGCCCGGCTAATTTTTTCTCTATATATTTTTAATTGGCCAGATAATTTCTTTCTATTTTAGTAAAGACGGGGTCTTGCTCTTGCTCAGGCTGGTCTCGAACTCCTGACCTCGAGTGATCCTCCCGCCGTGGCCTCCCAGAGTGCTAGGATTACAGGCGTGAGCCACCGCAGTCGGCCTATTTCTTTACTCTTTATTCTGTTCCACTGGGCTATCTGACTATCTAGAGACAATACTACATTGTCATAATAATTGGATATTTAGAATAAGTCTTGACATGGGTAAAAATAGCTTTTTTAAGAAAAAAAGGAGAAAATTTATCTCCACTTATATGTCTTAAGTTACCCCTATCTAACAGCCAGCAGTCCAGTGGCTTCACCAGCAGAGTTGTTCTTGACAGAGTACCTGGAATGGTTTCTCCACACCACTGTTCTGGAGCCAACCTACAAGAGCAGGAACCCAATTTGGGGAAGCAAGGAGAGGACAAAGAAATGGGCCTTGTGCTTGCTTTCACAGCACATATACTAAAATTGGAACGACACAAAGATTAGCATGGCCCCTGCACAAAGATGACATGCAAATTTGTGAATTGTTCCATAAAAAAAAAATAAAAGAAAGAAATGGTCCTTTCACAAACCAGTAATATTGATAATAGATAGGCCTGATCTCATAGAGATATTTTGAGAATTCAACAAAATACTATGTATAAAGTGGTTAACACAATCTGTGGTACACATTTAAACACTCAATAAATATCAACTTTTATTATTATTTTCATTTTTATATTCCTCATAACTAGCACAGGGCCTGGCAGAGGAAAACATGCAATGAGTCACTATTTTAGAATTTTAGAACAGGAAAAAATTTTGAGATGATTTTGTCCTGGTTCTTCATCCTTGCAGGGGAAGAATATGAAGCCCAGAGGGATTAAATATGTTCCCCAAAGTTATACAGCCAAATAAGACAGATGCCAGGAACTAAAACCCAGACCTCCTGACCTCCAGTGCAGGAAAGTTTTCCACTGCAGTCTCTGCATTAGGAAAGTTCTTCTTAACAGGGGTGGCCACCTCAGAGTGCTAGACCTTGCTATCCGTGAGAAGCTATCCTCTGGAGACCAACCATCAGGGTGCAGGAATTTGGCTGTCTTTTCTTCAGAGCCTGCCACACCCGTGGCTAAATGCAGCAATCAGGACTTATCATCATGACAGTCAGCTCTGCAGTCTGAGCTGTGAAGAATGCTAAAGTCAGAATGCAATGTAGAGCAGCTGAAATTTTGCAGCACGGAGGGGAGGAGCTTCTCTGAAGCCTGTAGGAGGCTTTTCTTAACTGAGGAAAATGCCAGGCCTCTTCAAAGGTGTTGCTTTAGGGGAACAAAGAAAGCAAGCTGATTCTAGTGTCCTTCTTGGCATCTCACTTGCTTTTCCATGTTGGCCTAGATCTGCCTGGACCAATCCACATAATCAGGAGCCCATTGTGATATTACAGTATATATTTCAGTTCTGAGCCAGGGCACAGCATAGCCAGCAAGAGCTTAGCTGCGTGTAATACCAGACACCAGTTTCTGTAATTTTACCTGCACAATTTTTCTCACATCTTTTCTATTCCTACCAACTGAGTTCAGGCCTTCCACAAATGCCATGGGGAGCTATTAAAGATATCTGTACAAAGCACGTACATGAATAAAGCTGTGGTTTGGGAAGCCCATCCTGATGGGACAAGGAGGACAGGCAGGCAAAGAAAGGAAAGGAAGCTAGAAGAAAGGTGGTAGGGAAGATGGACTACTGCCCACGTCAAACCTTGGCACTCCTATTACTGGCCTGGTTTCACTGTGGGATGGCCCAGGGTAGCCATTCTTAGGTCCCTCTGTAGGATTGCACTATCCTCCCCAAATGGACCATGGGATAAACTACTAAACCACTTTTGTACAGAAATGTTCACATTATTATCACTAAAACTGAGGTCCTCTGAAGGTAAGTTACTTGTCCAAGGTTACTGAGAAACTTTGCTGGGAAAGAGCACATAGAGAAAGGAGTCAAATTAGAATCCCAGGCTATTATAGCTGGACTGGATCTTAGAGTTAATTTAATCTCTCCTTCCTTCTTAGTTTTATACAAGGGGGAAGTTGAGTCCCAGAAAGGAGAAATGACTTGCTTAACATTACAACAGTTAGGAAATGGCACTTGGTGTGTAGCCAGAACTGCAAGCCAGGTCTGTGGCCCCAAGACCAGGCTCTCTCCTCTAACACGATAGTATCTGCCTATCGCTGTAAGTAGCATTTTCCAGGGTAGGAACGATGGGAAGGAATTGCATCATCCTAATCCTCAAACAAAAAGGCTAATATGCCTGCAGCATATTCAGCTTCCAGAAATTCTGGTAATGAAAATAACAAAACTTACACCTAGGGACTTGAATGATTTGGTGATGGTATTATGAACAGTCCATAATGAGCTGTGAGGTGCATGCAGATCAAGCAAGTATGTTTATAACTCAGTGTCATACACTCAGGAGACATACAGAAGGCACAGCCTGGTGCTGCATAAAGAGCACTAGACTTAGATGGGAGCAAAAGAAAATTTGGACTCAAATCCTAACTAAATGCTTAGTCACTACATGACATTGGGTGACCTCTCTCTCTAGGCCTCAATTGCCTCATCTGTAACAGCTAAGTTTATTGTGAAGCTCAATATAGTGAATTTATATGAAATGGAAATAGCATAGATGTTAGATGAATTCTGAACAGCGTCAGTTCAAATATTAGCTCTGGAAATTACTAGCTACTTGAGCAAGTCATTTAATCTCTCTGAGTCTCAGATTCCTCAAACAGGGTCTTTAATAATCATAGGATATTCTGAGGATTAAATAAAATATATCATTTGTAATACTATACAATGAAATAATGTTTTTGAAGCCTGGCACACATAGTAGTTACAGCACCTGATATATGATACTCAATAAATGGTATTTTAAAAAGAGGTTGAGTAGCACTTAACTATAGGTCAAGAAAAAAGAAAAAAAAGAGGTTCAGTAGTATACATACATAGGACATTACTATAGCTACTCTAAATTAGAGGTAAGCAAGGTTCCAGTATCCTATTGGTAAGCTTTACCAAATAAAGAACTTATTAAGCACCTGCTGTGTGCAAAGTGCTAGTTCAACCACTCTAAGGAAAGACACCAAAGAAATAGAAAACCCAATCCCAGCCCTCAAGAAGCTTACAGTTTATACTGCAAGGTTGTGCTATTAAAAGAAAAAAAAAAAAGAAAGAAAAAAATGAAAAAAGAAACTTACAGTACAGAGACAGAGGAAGGAAAGGTCCTCTTAATTTAATCATAAAGGGCAGTGCAAGGCGAGTTCAACACAAGCTACCTTGCCTGCATCATGCCAATTAAATTCTGAAGGGGAACCCAAAAGCAACCACCTCAGGTGGGTGCAGCTGAAAGGGCAGTGAGTAGAGTCGGTACCCCCAGGTTTTGGCGTGACATAAAAGGGTATATAGTAGTTACTCAATAAATGGTATTTTTTGGATTTAGACCTGCCTACTCCTGAGGTCTCATCTCTCCTCATCCCCTACTGCCTACTTGAGACTTTAGGATTAACAAAATGCTTCATCTCCAGGATCAATGTCTCACCACCTTTGCCCAGAATGTTTCCCCTTCCAGCAAAGCCTTTGACTCCCTACCCCACACCCTTGAGAAACTCCTACTCACTTTTTAAGACAGCTCAGGCTCTTCCAGGAAGCCTTCCCTGATTCTTCCAACTGAGTTAGGTACCTCCCCTAAGTGCTTGCAGGAAGTTAGCTACATTCTCAGCAAAAAATCAGGTCCCTTAGGCAGGTGTCATCGCGAAGGATACGGAAATAATAGAAAATAGAAAATAATAGAATGTAGAAATAAAAGAATACACAGAGATGAAAGTACAGTTTTATAAAGAATAGATTTTGGCCGGGCGCGGTGGCTCACGCCTGTAATCCTAGCACTCTGGGAGGCCAAGGCAGGCAGATAGTTTGAGCTCAGGAGTTCGAGACCAGTCTGAACAAAAGCGAGACCCCCATCTCTACTAAAAATAGAAAGAAATTATATGGACAGCTAAAAATATATACAGAAAAATTAGCCGTCAGGGTGGCACATGCCTGTAGTCCCAGCTACTTGGGAGGCTGAGGCAGGAGGATTGCTTGAGCCCAGGAGTTTGAGGTTGCTGTGAGCTAGGCTGACACCACAGCACTCTAGCCCGGGCAACAGAGTGAGACTCTGTCTCAAAAAAAAAAAAAAAAAAAAGAATAGATTTTATAGGTGGGGAGCTCGAGAGACCCCACAGTATTCCCATGAACTGTGAGGCCACAAGTGAAGTTTCACATCAGTATTTATGGGTGCAGTGATTGGTTGCCAGGGGTAACAGATTTACATAATAACAGGTAGTTGGTTTTAGGTTAAAAGTCTCTCAAAAGGCTTCTAGAGATCCCTTAATTAACTCTATCTATGTGAGCAAACGTTTACAAAATCTTTTTAAGACAAACTTCTAAGTTTTAAAATAAAGTTATTACTTAGCAGAAAAGTTAAACAGAGATATACTGGCTCCATATTTTTTTTAATCTAGTTATTATAAATTTAAAAAGTCAAAAATAAAACAAAAACTGTCTCTTAAACTAATTACTTTTAACCACAAATGTCTGTCTGTCGGACAGACACTCTTTAATCAATTCTCATCCTATGACTCCATATAAACCTACTTTGTCATACAAAACAGACAAAAGCCACAAGTTTAAAACTACAACATGACCTTAAAAAACAACTACCACTGACCTATAAAATGCTCTCCTAAGACAAAACAACTTTTAATACATAAACTAACACGTTCACATATTTCTTCAAGACAAAGCCCTACAAAACTCCTAAAATCATTTCTGTGTCTATATTATAAAAAACATCTCTATAAAACAATATTTCTGTAAAACAACGTGTGCTCTCATAGCATCCCCTCCGTGCAGGACACTATCACTTACCATGTGTGTTCATTGATTTCAACAAATAATTACTGAACACTGGTGATGAGCCAGGCTAGGGTTAGCATTAGGGATGTGATAGTAAGTAAGACAGCCATAGTCCCCTCTCTCTGAAGCTTGTAATCTATTGGGAAAGGCATATACAGAACAAGTAATTATAAGGAGATGCATGTTTTGAAGGAGGAGAATAGAGTGTTATGGGATGGTAAAAAGAGACTAATGCTATCATCATTGTCATCATCACTACTTGTGGGCACTATGTTTCAGACACTGTGCTAAGTACTTAAAATTTTCTCATTTAGCCTACTTTTCACATCAACATTGGAAAGTATATTTCCTACTAAAGACAAGGAAATTGTGGCTTAGAAAAGTTAAGTGATGTATCCTAGGATACACAACTAGTAAGCATCAGAACTGAATCTTTAACACACTGACTGCCACATTAGAAAAAAAAATTTTTCCTTGAGACCATGATATTTTATTATGAAAACAGAATAAAAACTTAGAAAACAAAATGATCTTTCTAATTCAATGAAAAATTTAATGAAAAACTAAATTTATTGACTTCTATTCATTTAATCCACGTTCTTAGAATTAATTTGTCAATATTAATTGTAACAATAAGAACATCAACAAGTAAGATTTTCACGAACCAATTGCAGGTTCTTGCCCCAGTTTTGCTTCAC
>JAQIFY010006502.1:0-10249 GCA_028533085.1 Varecia variegata
CACATGTACTCGCCATCAAATTGGCACTGACTGATCAACACTAGGGTGCTCACATGGTAGTAATATTCTCCAGGGATTAGGGGGTTGTGGGGGAGGGGGGACGGGACTCACAACTAATGGATGTGGTGCAGTGAGCATTGTAGAGGGGAAGGGCATGCCTCTAATCCTCGCTTGGGTGAGGCAAAGCCATAAAATGTAACCAAAATGTTTGTACCTTCATAATATCCTGAAATTAAAAAAAAAAAAAAAAAGCCCAGACCAGATGGATTCACAGCTGAATTTTATCAGACCTACAAAGAAGAGTTGGTACCCATAAGGCAGAAATTATTCCATAACATTGAAAAGGAGGGAATCCTCCCCAGCTCATTCTACAAAGCCAGTACCACCTTGGTACCAAAACCAGGAAAGGACACAACAAAAAAGAAAACTACATAACAAAATCCCTTATGAATACAGATGCAAAAGTGCTCAGTAAAATATTAGTAAACTGAATTCAAAAGCACATCAAAACAATAATCCACCATGACCAATTGGGGTTCATCCCAGGGATGCAAGGATGGTTTAACATACATCAACTGATAAATGTGATTCACCACATAAACAGAAGCAAAAACAAAGATCATATAATCATCACAACAGATGCAGAAAAAGCATTTGACAAAATTCAGCATGCTTTCATGATAAAATCCCTCAACAAACTAGGCACAGAAGGAACATATCTCAAAATTATAAAAGCCGTATATGACAAACCCACAGCCAGCATCAAACTGAATGGGGAAAGTTGAAAGCATTCCCACTAAGTACTGCAATGAGACAAGGATGCCCATTGTCACTACTTCTATTCAACATAGTCCTAGAAGTCCTAGCCAGAGCAATTAGGCAAGAGAAAGAAATTAAGGGTATCCAAATCAGGAAAGAAGAGGTCAAACTATCACTTTTTGCTGACAATAGGATCTTATATCTACAAAACCCCAAAGATTCCACCAGGAGACTCCTGGAATTGATAAATAAACTCAGCAAAGTCTCAGGTTACAAAATCAACATACACAAATGAGTAGCATTCCTATACACCAATAACAGTCAAGCTGAGAGTCAAATCAAAGACTCGATACCATTCAAAATTGCTACCAAGATAATAAAATACCTAGGAATATACTTAACCAAAGAGGTGAAAGATCTCTACAAGGAGAACCACAAAACACTGAGGAGAGAAATCGCCAATGATGCAAACAAATGGAAACATATATCATGCTCATGGATCGGTAGAATCAACATTGTTAAAATGTCCACATTTCTCAAAGTGATTTACAGATTCAATGCAAGCCCCATCAAAATACCAACATCATATTTCACAGATCTAGAAAAAATAATTCTAAGCTTCGTTTAGAACCAGAAAAGAGCCCAAATAGCCAAAGCAATCTTAAGCAAAAGGAACAAATCGGGAGGCATCATATTACCAGACTTCAAACTATACTACAAGGGTATAGTAACCAAAACAGCATGGTATTGGCACAAAAATAGAGACAGAGACCAATAGAACAGAAAACCCAGACTTAAAACCATCCACATACAGCCAACTGATCTTTGATAAAGCAGACAACAATATACAGTGGGGAAAAGAATCCCTATCCAATAAATGGTGTTGGGAAAATTGGATAGCCACATGCAGAAGAATGAAACAGGATTCATATCTGTTACCACTCAAACAAATTAATTCAAGATGGATAAAAGACTTAAATGTAAGGCATGAAACCATAAGAAATCTGGAAGAAAATGTTGGAAAAACTCTTTCAGATATTGAACTAAGCAAAGAATTTATGAAAAAGACCCCAATGGCAATCACAGCAACAACAAAAATAAATAAATAAATGGGACTTGATTAAATTAAAAAGCTTCTGCACAGCCAAGGAAATAAGCAAGAGAGCAAATAGACAATCTACAGAATGGGAGAAAATATTTGCAAGCTATACATCTGATAAAGGACTAACAACCAGAATCTACAAAGAACTCAAGCAAATCAGCAAGAAAAAAATCAAACAACCCCACTAAAAAGCAGGCAAAAGACATGAACAGAAGCTTTTCAAAAGAAGATAAATAGCCAATAAACATACGAAAAAATGCTCAATGTCACTAATTATCACAGAAATGCAAATTAAAAGCACAATGAGATATCACCTGACACCAGTTAGCATGGCTTGTATTAAAAAGTCCAAAAATAGATGTTGGCATAGATGTATAGAAAAAGGAATGCTTATACACTATTGGTAGGACTGCAAATTAGTGCAACTTCTACGGAAAACAGTATGGAGGTTCCTCAAAGAACTATTAAGAAAAGTAGATCTACCATTTGATCCAGCAATCCCACTACTGGTATTTACCCAAAGGAAAAGTCATCATTGTATCAAAAAGACACCTGCACTCAAATGTTTATTGCAGCACAATTCACAACTGCAAAGACTGGAATCAACCCAAATGCCTATCAATTCATGAGTAGATTAACAAAATGTGGTATATGTATACCATAGAATACTACACAGCCATGAGGAAGGATGATTTAATGCCTTTTGCAACAATATGGATGGGACTGGAGACCATTATCCTAAGTGAAGTATCTAAAGAATGGAACTGATGAGAAACCATTTGCATAGAGGGAAGCATAACTCAATGGAAATCAATGGGGCAGGGCAGTGGTAGGGGAGGCTATTGGTGAAAACCTAACTAATGGGTACAATGAACACTCTCCAGGTGATGGGCACACTTATAACCCTGACTCAAGCACTACAAAAGTGATCCATGTAGCCAAAAACATTTGTATCCCTTATAAGTTTGAAATAAAAAAAAAAAAAAAAAGCAAAATGTAGTTACTAATAGCAAGACACTGAAAATAAAAAATTTCAAATTAACCTATTCTGGTTTAAAATGAGAAAAACAAAGGTCACATATTATTAGGTGAAATGGCACATGGTAGAAAACTGATTATTCATGAGGCTCTGCAAGTCTTTTTGGTTGCTCAAATTTGCAAGTACTGCTACAATGAATTAAAAAATAAGAATGATTTTCCCCTAACATGTACTCAGGTGTAATTCAAAAGTTACACAAGTTATATAATAATTAGAGAAAAGCCAGTTAGGTGGGCTCACTTATTAAGTGACTGGTTCTCCCCAAATTAGCCTCCCAGAACACAAGATTCAAATTCACGCTTTAGAAAAATTATACATCACTCCACATTATGTGCTTGAGGGACTGCAAATAGTTAAAATAATGCATATGACATTTGCAAATAACAAGGAGCTACTAAATTTTTAAAAACAGCAAAAATAGTCTCAATGTGAATTCTTAAATAATCCCTGTTGGCGTTTTATTTTTCCTCATTAAAGAGAAGAGACCACTATAAATTTAAAGGCCAAAACCACCTCAGACTCAGCTTGAATACTAGTACACTGTTCTGTGTTAGTTCTATTAAATCTGAACTTGAAAGAGTCAAATAATATAGGTTAGAAGAACAGTTTATTAAAGTACTTAAAACTTTTGTTACTATTTAGTGTTATTTAAGAATCAATTTACAAGAGGAATTCAGTAAAGTAATTTTTCATGATTCATCTTTTTCTTAAAAAAAAAAGTAAGAAGAAACTAGGAGTAAGAGTAAATACAGGTGGCTTCTAAGCATTGTGAAACGCCATCATTTATTAAAGAAAAGATGATGGGCCAAAAGCCCTAGCTTTGTGTGGCAAATTATATCCTGCTTTCGTATCAGCAGGACCTATCGAACGAAGACTACCCATTTTTTTAGATGACCTTCAATTTTTACATTCAGCATATTCTCACCAATTATTTCCTGAGCCAGAAATATCAGTGATGAGCTGCTTGCTATCAAATACATCTCCCAATGGTCCTTGCAGAATTTCATTCACTACTCCTTCTTCCATATCAATCAAGACAGCCTGAGAAAGAGAAATAAAATTTAATTACTATATTTTCTTTTATTCACTCTGTAAATGAAATTATGAGCTAAAAGTTACATTTTTTTAATAGTTTAAGCTTAATCAAAATATTTATGTAGAATCTGTTATAAGAATTAAAAAATAATTTCCCCCTGTCTTGAAAGGTGGAATCCAATTAAAGGATGAATTTTAAACTCTTTTATTCTACTCCAAAATGCCAAGTGGGGGGGCAAAGGGAAACAAGCCCCTCAACTGAACTTTTAACAAAGCCTCAGAAATCTAGAAGGTAACCTTAACCAAAAAAGGTTCTCAATAAATGTAGGGTGCATTAATGCGTTTGCTTACTAGGACCATGCTGTTCTTTATGAATCAAAGCCAAAAACTGTCCAATTCAAATGAGTAAACTTACTATTATATGCAAAGCAGAGGCACTGGACAGATGTCAAAGATGACAACATGGCCCCATTTCCCAAGTTATTAACAATCTAATTCATTACCACAAACTTTATTGACATTAGAGAAAACCTACTCTACTAAGAAGAAAATGAGAATAAAAAACAAAATTAATTATGCAAAGAAAGAAATAGAAAAAAAGATGAAGGAAATAGAGCAAAATGTAAGTAGGGATAGCTTGGCAGTTGTATTATATGCTCCCTCCTCCCACTTCTTTGTACTTTACTTTCCATATATTCTATAGTGAGAAAAAAGAGTGAAAAAGTAAAATAAGTAGAGTTAAATAAAAAACCAAGGCTGAAAAAAATTCTGAAATAACCTTAGGGTACACTGTAATTTGATTGTTAACTCTTTGATTCAGCATCACAGAGAAGTGCTCGGTTTATGGGTTTTAGTTTTGTGCCCATATAACATTAAGCAGTTATCACATGTCACTGTTCTAAATGCTTTATATGTATCCTACTATTTAATCCTTACAACTCTATGCGGAGGTACTATCATCCCTATTTTACATATGAGGAAACTGAGGCCTAGAAAAGTTAAATAACTTGGCTATGATTACCCAGCTAGTAAGTGGTAGAGCTGCGATTCAAACCAAGCTAGCCTAGCTGCAGAATGTTCACTCTTAACTACCAAACTCTATGCCCTATCTAATTGAAGGAAGACAGTCAAGTTTAATTATTTACAGAGTACTGACTACAATGGAGTTACAATTTATGCACATTTAAATTCTGTGAATTTAATTATGCTACTTACTATAAGATATACAATTAAAATATAGCAGTATATTACAAACACTATAAAACTGTTTTACAATGTGCTCCTTTATACATAGCAATCATTATATATTAATATATACTTGACACACACAGGACTGTATTGGGTTATATATTGGCAATTTTAGGGATTTTCAAGGATACTTCAGATAATATGCAATTTTTACCTTAAATGCCAACTTTAACACCTAACTAACCAAAGAGGGACTTCACTGTATGGCAAAACTATAGTACTACAAGTTGTGTAAGATTATATAAGAAAAAATTAGCTTATGCTGGCCTTGTTCCAAAACAGATTTATTGAAATGACTTGTGGAAGATTAAATGTACATAAATCACACCCTCAACTAACTTACTATCTGGCAAGGGAAACAGTATGCAGAATACAAACTGATATTCAGGTACCTCCTGAACTGAGTTTTGAAAGAAACATCACTGTCCTAGTCACTCTGCATTAAAACCCTGACGTAATACATAACTCTTACAGTCCTTCCTTGGTCACATCAGGCTCTTGTTTTTCCTTTGGACATTAAGTAAACTTTGGGAGAGTATTGTGGGTTCCTCATTTAGGCATCCAAGGTCACACCTGTACCAGGATTTGATGTTTATATTTCCTTCCACAGAGCAACCTGGTGATAGCCTTCTGGCTTTTCCCTAACTGTAATACAGGATTTAGAAAATTCTGAGTATTTGCCTATTAACCTAAGAAACTGAAAATGGTGGAGGGACTCAAGGACCAAATTATCTTAAAAAGCCTGGATTCTTTAGTTCCTAAGGAGAAAATGGAAGAGTACCTTCTTGGACAAAAAGTCAAAGGCTACAGAAACAAACCGATTTCTTCTTTCTTAGTAGTGTTTCCCCCAACTCTCACTCTGCTCACTGAAATGGTGACAGGAAAGAGCTCAAATTGAGAGTAGTCTAGGAAATGTCAAGTCTCTTTGTCTTAAGATTTGGATTGGGACGATAGCTCTATGTCATGTAGTACACTGTATTAATCAATTATCCTATCAGCCTACAAGCACATGGTCTCTGCCTTAAATTTTGTTTTCCAAGGACATCAGAGATCACAGATACAAGGAAATACTTCCCAGGTGCCACAACACTATTGTTGTCCAATTTTTCAGCCACTATTCCAGGTCTGATCCTTAGCATGTCAATTCCTTCCACGGCATTTAAACTACTTTTCTTGTTATAGTCTAAGATTACCAATCAATAATCTAAAGAAGTAGTCTGTTGTAGAGAAACAACCACAGAAGAGAAATGCTGGAATGAGGATTAAGACTTTAACTATGAGCTATCAACTTAAAGCATTTTGTTCAGGAGAACGTACATGGTTATGATATTTATTCACTATAATGTGGCTGGGTCCATGCTTTGTATTAGTAGTAACCCTGATGCAAATAAATCTTCCATTACCTTTAAATGAAACATTAAACTGTATTATTAGTATGTATTTCAGGTCCTTAGAGTTAAGATGGCTCCTTTTGTTACCATTTATCTAGATATCTATTTCCCCTGAAAACATTTTTAAAAATGCTAAATATACTGTGTTTTTAACTTAAGTATGAAAATTTCCCCCGAATGTTTTAGGTGGACACACATGTCTGCTTAGTTACATTTATATTATATGTGGCTTAGTAAATGTTTTTGAATTTGAGAAGTTAAAATTTGTCATGATAGTTACAGAGTATAGTTATTTTAAAAACACATGTAATGTAAGAATCCAAGCATATATATCTTACTCGTGCTTTTAAAGAGGATATTTTTCCCTTGGAAATACTGCCACCATCACCAGCCACTCTGAAAGATAATAAATGAGAAAAGGTCATAAGATCTTCCATTGCTTATAGTGTTATCAGGTAACAAAGTTAACTTCCATTTATATAATAAGACTGCTTATGGGCAAGGTGAGGCAGACACAACAGCCATCCCTAAACTCCTCCTTTCTTGCTTACTTCCTGTTAAGCTAAAAAAGTGAGGCACTTATTTTCCTGTCTTTCTTTATAGTTAGGGCTGGCCATGTAATCTAGTTCTACCCAATGAGATAAAGGCGAAGTTTTCTGATAAAAAGGACCAGATGTAGTTGGTGCCAACCTTCTTCCTTTTCCTGCGTCAAATATGAATAGGGACGTGATTCCCAGAAAAGAGACTACCATTTTATAGCCATGAAGTAAAAACACAAGGACAAAAAGCCTACATACTAAAGAGAGCAGAACAATATACAGTATCTAGGTCTTTGAGGCATTTCTCCAAACCGAGAACAGCTAATTTCCAGATTTTTGAGTCTGTAAGATAAACGGACACCTTTATTGCTTAAGTCACCATTAATGAGGTTTCCTGTTGCAGCCAAACACACATCAACTGATATACCAGTTATGTATCACTGAGCATCTAACGCTGTTTCTAGAATTTCATATTACCAAAGTACTGAAAGGTACAACCAAACACAGTATCTGCATCAATAAAGACAATTCACAAGATGACAGTATGTGAAGGGAAGCCTAGTTAGACACAGATGACATGACAGATCAGGGGTTAGTAAACTACAGTCCTTAGGCCAAATCCAACTAGCCACCTGTTTTCCTAAATAAAGTTTTATTCAAATACAGCTATACCCATTCACTTACATATTATCTATGCCTGCATTCATGCTACAAGGTCAGAGTCAAGTAGCTGTGAAACAGACCTTATGGTTTGCAAACCTAAATATTTACTATCTGGACCTTATGGTTTGCAAACCTAAATATTTACTATCTGGTCTTTCACAGAAAAGAGTTGCCAACTCTTGCTATAGGTAAATACCTATCATGCTATTAAAAATGTATAATAGTTTGATAAGGTGTACATGAAGATGTGGTCTCATTTTTGAAAAAGATTTTTCATACTAATTTGTGAAACAGATGCTGCATGTATTCACAGTACAGAGAAGAGAGCAAGATGCCACACCCCTTCTTCCCAAACTTAAAAAAACAATGCTCTCAGGTTAAAGTATAAAACAGAGTAGATGAGAGTGTAGTCATGTTAAGTCACTTTATTAAGAAAAGCTCCCAGCCTGAGTCTGAACTACGTAATACTCAATGAAAGGGTTGGCTATCAAGAAAGGAAGAGGTGGGCATAGCACCTGAAAGAAGTATAACAAAGGCAAATTTGAGTCTTCTAATAGTATATAGAGGTGAGGATATTTTGGGCCACAAATAAGAGGGAATCTAGTCTATATGACAGATAGGCACATATAATAAAGATAAATGACACCAGTGATTAAGGTAATAAACCTAACCTTCCTTGGTCTAATTCCATGGTCACCAAGCAACCTTCTGATTATTATGTAGTTTTTCAGGTAGTTTTCCTACAAAAGATAATGTGTCTATGATGGAAAATGAGAATCTAGTCTTTGGTTAACATGACTGTACTGGACAGCACTAGATCCATTTTCAAGGTGCCAATAACATCTCTGAGTTTGCAAGCTTGAGCACTAGACTCTGGAACTCACTGAGGAAGTAGGCACTAATCAGCATTCCTTAGAAGATAACTGCTCAAACATCCAGCCAACTAATTCAAACTAGAACTGGAATTTCTATTGAATTAGATCAAAGCCTGATATTAAGTATATATTTTTCAGTTCAAGGCCCCACCACAGTTAGTTTTATCAAGTATTTTGAAAATGTATGAAATTAATAATTTAACATTAAAAGCATAGACATACCTGAATGTCAACTTAAATTATTCTTTCAGATAAACGATATATAGTACTTACATATACCCTTTATTAAATAAACAAAAAATCTATTTTTCTCCTTTTTAAGCACATTTTGTACTTAAAAGCAAATATTCCTGACCACAGATATCAGAGAAATGTAAACAATATATTTTTCTTTCAAAGGTTAGCCATTACTGGATGCATTAACAAGATACCCTCAGGGAAGATTTCAGCTTTTCTTTAGCGAAACTTTATTTCAAGGTTAAATTTAAAAAGTTACACCACAGGGACACCTATTGTCCTGTTCTGTAAGATGATGTAAGAATATTAATGATATAACAAGAATAAATATGCTCATATAAGAAAAACAAAAAAGCCAGACAACTTCCCAGCTATTGACTGTTTTTATTGTCCTTTGAAGAATTCTCTCCCAATCTGTTGAAATGAAAAGGATCATCATGTTCTGTAATAGACTTTAATCCCATCTTACCTGGTATCCACATTTCTAAAAAAGCTGCTTATTGCCTCATCATAAATTCCTTTCTAAAAAGAAAACAAATATAGCATTTAAGTTTTGCCTTTTCTCCAATCTAGTTCTTTCAATTTTAATAATCCTACAATGGCTAGTGTATAGCTAAGACAAGAAACAGCAAATTATCACAAAATGCTTAGTCTGATTCTTCCAATCCCCTTCTAGAGGAGAGTAAATGTCATGAGATAGATAAAGTTCACCAGAGGGTGCTGAAAAAAGGAGTCTCCATAGGACTGTAGAACAGGTGCATCAAGTGAGCGTTCTCTCCGGATTCTTAGTGATTAATTTAAAAGCTGACTGGTTAAATTAAGGACTGCAATAACCACACGTGTTATCTATTTTACAAAGTACTTTCACATACACTATCTCACCGCTCGTCACACGAACCCTAATAAAGAGAAGACCCTGAGAATTAGGAAAAAATGTTAAAACTAAGGTCTCTGGCCAGTTTTGTTCTTCTAGTTTAGTGTGTGTGTTTGACAGCAACGTATCTTTAAAAACCAGGATGTTCTGAAAAGATCCCATACAACTTATATCGGTCAGATAAAAGCTCAGGGTATTTTCTACTTATTTGTTGGAAGACGTCGGTGACAGGCGAGGGCAGCTCCCAGCGGCGGGCCAGGTACCTGGTTCACTGCGGCGTGCTCCCTCAGCGCCAGGTCCCAGAAGCAGCAGCCTATCTGGTTTCCGCACTGGCCGACTGCGACGAGGGGAAAGGACAGAATATGGACATTAGGCAGGAAACAAGGCCGTTGGATTCCGCAACGAACACGTACCCATCCGCCCCGTGCAACTCACTCTGTACGACCACTGACTGGGTCATGCTGGAACATCTCCAGTCCAGGCCGCC
>JAQIFY010006503.1:0-10249 GCA_028533085.1 Varecia variegata
AGTTGGAACCCATTCTATTAAGTGAAGTATCCCAAGAATGGAAAAATAAGCACCACATGTACTCACCAGAAAATTGGTTTCCCTGATCAACACCTGGGTGCACATTTGGGAATGATACCAGTTGGGTGTCGGACAGAGGTGGGGGGAGGGGATGGGTGTATATCTACATGATGAGAGCGAAGCAAACTGTCAGTGGAATGGACATACTTGAAGATCTGACTCAGGGTGTTGGGGGTGGGGGAGGGGACGGGTGTTTACCTACATGATGAGTGCGATGTGCACTATTGGGGGAATGGACACCCTTGAGGCTCGGTCTCGGGGGGTTGGGAGGGGCATGGGCAATATATTTAACCAGAACGGTTGTACCTCCCTAATAAGCTATAATAAATAAATAAATAAAAATCCATAAATTAAAAAAAAAAGATATTATGGTATCAGCACAATTATAGACATAGAGATTGGTGGGAGAGAAACAGTCCATAAAAGATTTACAATCTATTGATTTTCTTCTTATCATTATTTTTGCTTGTTTTTCAGACAGAGTCTCACTCTGTTGCCTGGGCTAGAGTGCCATGGCATCTGCCTAGCTCACAGTAACCTCAAATTCCTGGACTTAAGCAATCCTCCTGCCTCAGCCTCCCAAGTAGCTGGGACTATAGGCATGTGCCACCATGCCCGGCTAATTTTTTCTACATATTTTTTATTGTCCAGCTAATTTATTTTTATTTTTAGTAGAGACGGGATCTCGCTCTTGCTCAGGCTGGTCTAGAACTCCTGAGCTCAAACGACCTGCCCACTTCAGCCTTCCAGAGTGCTAGGATTACAGGCGTGAGCCACCACGCCCAGACACAATCTATTGATTTTCAACATAAATGTCAAGATAGTCTAATGTGGAAAGAATAGCCCTTTAAAAAAATGGTTCCATGTCAACTGGATATCCACATGCAAAAGAATAAATTTCAAACTCCTGCCACACACTATATAAATAATAACTGGAACTGAATTGTTCACCTAAATATAAGATCTAAAACTAAAAAACTCTTTTAAAAATCCTAGTCCATCTTCACTACCTTATGTTCACTATCTTCTGTTTCTTAGATATGAGGCCAAAAGTGCAAAATTACAAATAAGTAATTTTAACTGCATCAAAGTTTTAAAGATGTGTACTTCAAAAGACATTATCAAGAAAATTAAAAAATAAACAACTCAAAGATGGGGAAAATATTTGCAAATTGTATGTCTGATATGTACCTGTCAACCCATAACACTACAATAAAATTTTTAAAATATAGACGTGTATCCAGTATATGTAAATAATTTTTACAACTAAATACTGAATGATAAATAAACCAAATTGATTTATTCAAAAATCTATAAAGAATTTGAATAGATGGTTTTCCAAAGAGGATATATATTAAGAAAATGCAAACCAAAACCACATGATACCATTTCACACCCAATAGGATGACTATAAGCAAAAAGACAATAATAAATATAGGTGATTATATGGAGAAATAGGAACTCTCATTCACTGCTGGTAGGAATATAAAATGATGAAGCTCTTTTGCAAAAATGTTGGGCAGTTTTAAATAAATAAACATAGTTACTGTGTATATTACTCCAATATATATATATTACTCAGTAATTCCACTCCTGTTTATACCCAAATAAAATGAAATACAATGTCCTTATAAACGCTTGCACATGAATGTCCTTAGTAGCATTGTTCATAATAGTGTAAAAAAACCAAATTTCATCAATTCATGAATGAATGAATAAAATGTGTTCCATACTATGGAATATTGTTCAGCAATGAAAATGAAGTACTGAGACATGCTACATGGATAAAATGTGGACCAATTTGAAACATTGTAAGTGAAAGAAGCTAGTCACAAAATACTTCATGTTTTATGATTTCATTTATATGAAATGTCCAGAATAGGCAAATCTGTACAAACAGAAAGTGAATCACTTGTTTCTAGGGGCTGGGGGAAAGGTAGTAGAGAGTGATTGTTGCTGGACACAGAGTTTCATTTTGTTTTTCAGTGATTAAATGTTTTAAAATTAGAATTTGATAATGACTGGGTAACTCTGTGAATATACTAAAAACTCCTATAAAACATATTTGTGAATCATACCTGAAAAATTATGTTAAAATCCACTGTAATGGCATTCTTCTCACTAGTCTTGGTTTGTAAAATATACTATTTTATAA
The DNA here is from genome assembly GCA_028533085.1 of Varecia variegata. Classification (NCBI taxonomy): domain Eukaryota; kingdom Metazoa; phylum Chordata; class Mammalia; order Primates; family Lemuridae; genus Varecia; species Varecia variegata. Next base: position 2,216 of record JAQIFY010006503.1, read on the forward strand.
AATATTTACTTTGCAAGTTATTTCTTTATTAATACTTTTAAATTAATTATTATTTATTTTTGTTTTTGAGACAGAGTCTCAATCTGTCGCCCCAAGTAGAGTGCAGGCAGTGGCCATATTGTAGCTCACTGAAGCCTCAAACTCCTGGGCTCAAGAAATCGTCCTGCCTCAGGCTTCCCAGTAGCTGGGACTGCAGGTGAGCACCATCACGTCTGGCTAATTTTTTTTATTTTTGGTAGAGACAAGATCTCACTCTTGTTCAGGCTGGTCTTGAAGTCCTGAGCTCAAGAGATTTTCCCATCTCAGACCCCCACAGTGCTAGGATTACAGGCTTGAGCCACTGTGCCCAGTCAATAAATATCTTTAAAGTTTAAAAAATCTTTCTAAGGTGTGCTTATGATTATTTTGTCAATATTGTTTTCTTACAGAAACACTGATCTATTTACTTCTAGATAGTCCCATTTTTTGTGTGTGTTGTTTTCTTTTTTCTTTTTAATTATTATGGGTACATAATAGTTGTATGTATTTATAGGGTACATGCGATGTCTGATACAGGTATACAGTGTGAATTAATCAAGTCAGGGTAACTGGGTATCCATCACCTCAGGCATTTATGATTTCTTTGTGTTAGGAACATTCCAATTGTACGTTTTTGTTATTTTAAAGTATTAATATAAACTAACTTATTGTCGATTATAGTCACTTTGTTGTGCTATAAAATATTGTTGATTCTATCTCAATATCTAATTATATTTTTGCACCCATTAACCATCCCCATTTTATTCTTCCTCCCCACTCCCATTCCCAGTCTCTAGTAAACATCATTCTATTTTCTGCCTCCATGAGATCAGTTGTTTTTTGTTTTTTTAATTTCAAAGTATTACAAGGGTACAAACATTTTTGGTTACATTGATTGCTTTTATAATACTTAAGTCATGGTTGTAAGTGTGCCCATGACCCAGATAATGTTCATTGTACCCTTTAAGTATGTTATTGCCTTTCTCTTCCTGGCCCCTCTCTACTGCTTGATTTCCATTGAGTTTTACTTCCCTCTATGTACATGTGTGCTCATAGATTAATTTCGATTTAGTAGTGAGTACATGTGGTATTTGTTTTTCCATTCTTTAGATACTTCATTTAGGATAATGGTCTCCAGTTCCATCAAAATTGTTGCAAAAGGCATTAAGTCATGCTTCTTCACGTCTGAGTAGTATTCCATGTTCTACATATACCACATTTTGTTAATCCACACTTGGGTAGATTCCACGTTTGCAATTGTAAATTGCACTGCAATAAACATTCAAGTACAGATGTCTTTTCGATAAAATGACTTCTTTTCCTCTGGGTAAATACCCAGGAGTAGGATTGCTGGATCAAATGGCAGGTCTACTTTTAGTTATTTGAAGTATCTCCATATTGTTTTCCATAGAGGTTGTACTAATTTTCAGTGCCACCAAGAGTGTATAAGCACTCCTTTCTCTCTGTATCCATGCCAGCATCTCTTATTTTGGACTTTTTAATAAAAGCCATTCTAAGAAGGGTAATTATTTTTAATATTTAGTTCCCACATGTGAGTGAGAACATGTGAGATTTGTCTTTCTGTGCTTGGCTTATTTCACTTAACATAATGTTCTCCAGTTCCATCTGTGTTGTTGCAAATGGCAGGATTTCATTCTTTTTTGTGTCTATATAATATTTCATTGCATATATGTACCACAATTTCTTTATCCATTCATCCATTGATGGATACGTAGGTTGATTCCAAATCTTGGCTACTGTAAATAGAGCTGCAATAAACATGGGAGTGCAGATACCTTTTTGATATACTGAATTCTCCCCCATTGAATACATAACTGGATTGCTGAGTCATAAAGTAGTTCTATTTTTAGTTTATTGAGGAACCTCCACACTGTTTTCCATAGTGGTTGCACTAATGTACATTCCCACCAACAATGTACAAGTGTTCCCCTTTCAACACATCCTCGCCAGCATTTGCTATTGCCTGTCTTTTTGATAAAAGCCATTTTGACTGGGGTGAGATGATGTCTCATTATAGTCTCTATTTGCATTTCTCTGATGACCAGTGATGTTGAGCATTTTTTTCTGTAACATTCTTTGGGGCCCACAGTTCTCTGGCATGTTTTGTTTCTTGTCTTATATGCCTTTCTGCTTCCCTATATAAACTGAATACCAACTTTAAGAAATTTGAAAAGAAAGCACTTTGGAGAAGGTAACATCTTTAATTTGATCTTTGCTGCAGGACAGATTCCTTGTGACTGAATAATGATAAATTGCCTTTGTCACTTAAAGCTTATAGCAATTTTATCTCCTATTGTTTGAAATCCAGATAAGGTCAACATTTCCAACCCTTCAAAACCATTACTCTCTGCTTTCATACTACTAATTTTACATGAAGGTATTTCTTTCCTCCAATATCTTCGTAAAAACAATACACAAAGCCAACACACAATATTATGGCTCTTTTGAAGACATCCTCCCTACAGACTGCAGACTGAGTAGGCACTTGGTATGCTTTTCTCTTTTTGTAGAAATTGTCTTATCCAATGTTTTCCATAATATAATATGTATAACCATCCATTTTTTCAGGTTATAATATCTGCTTCTTGGTATTTCCAGCCACCTTATAAGCCAATGCCACATGTTATATTGAGGAAGTAGATTTTTTATTGTTTCTTTTTTAATATTGAATTTTTTAAGTTTTTTTATATATTCTGGTTTTAAGTCCTTTATCAGATATATAGTTTGAAAATATATTCTCTGAGTCTCTGGCTTCTTTTCATTATAGTAGCTATGGCTTTTAATTTTGATAAATTAAAAATTAGGTTAATTTTATAATTTTCTTCTTTATGTAGTGTGCTTTTGAGGTTTTACATAAAAACATTTTTGCCTACCCTGATGACAAAAATGTTTTATCATGATTTGTATTTTGTGTTGTATAGTGTCTGGTTTCACATGGAGGTCTAGAGTCCATATTGAGTTAATCATTGGATTGCATGTTAGAAATCAAGGCTTATTTTTTTCATACGAATGCCTGATTTTCCTAGCATAGTTTTTTGAAGATTCTAACCCAAATCTTATTTCTTTTTGAATTGTTTTCACACCTTTTTTAGAAATTCTTTCACCATATATATGTGGGTCTATGTTTTGACTCTACACTGTTCCATCATTTTATGTGTGTGTTTTCTTTCCCAAACCACTGCTTTGATTACTGTGGCTTTGTGTAAGACTTGATATCAGGCATTTCGAGTCCTCCACACTTGTTCTTCTTTTTCAGACTTCTTGGAACTCTTCCAATTCTTTCATCTTTCCATACAAATTTTTGAATACATTTGTCAATTTCTAAAAAAGAAATCCTTCTGGTATTTTGATTGGAACTATATTGAATTGATAGATCACTTTAAGGAGAACTGACATTTTAGGGATATTGAATCTACTAAGCCACAAATATAGTGTATTGTTCCATTTATTAATTCTTTCATTTCTTTCATCATTGTTTTGTAGTTTTTGACATATAAATACCTTATATCTTTTACAATGTTTATACGTAAGACTTCATGATGTAAGTGCTATGTAAAGAGTACTTCATAAAAAATGTAATTACTATCCTTGCTACTACATAGAAATTCAATCAACTGTATATTAAATATTGACCTTATACTTGATAAATGGCTAAATTCCCATTAGTTCTATTTTTTAAATAGTTTTGATATTATTTTGTAGATAATCATGTTTTTGCATATGGAAATGGTATTTTGTCCTTTTCTTCTAAAAAAACATTTTCCCCGTTTCTCATTAGAACATGAGAATTCACAAGTGAAGCCATCTGAGCCTGTAATTTTCTTGTTGGAAGGTTTATAGTTATGGATTTACTTGCCTTAGTAGATATAGGACTGTACAGATCATCTGTTTCTTCTTGAGTAATCTGAAGAAGTTCTGGTGTTTCAAGAGATGTGTCCATTTCATCTAAGTCATCAGTTTGTGTGCATTGATGTGTTTGTAGTATCTCCCAATTATCTTTGCAGTGTCTTTAGGGTCAGTGGTGATGCTATATATTGAATTATGTATATTTGTAACTTGTGTGTTGCTCACATCTTAATTTATTTCTGTTCTTATTTTATTACTCCATTTCTTTTGCTTATCTTGGATAAATTTTCTCTTCCCATTTTTAAAGATAAAATTTGATTATTAATTTAAGGCATTATTTTTTTTAAATATAATTATTTACTGTTTAAATTCTCCTCTAAGCACTGCTATAACTGCATCTTACAAATTTTAAAATGCTGCATTTCCATTTTTAATTTATATGAAATATTTTATAATGTTCTTTGTTATTTTCTCTTTAAGCCATGGAATGTTTATAATTGTATTATTTAACATCCAAGTGTTTATATATATATTTTACATATGTCCTTTACTCAATGATTTCAATTTTTTTTAATCTTGGGAATATACTTTTCATGATTTCAATTATTTAAAACTGGGTAAGTTTTATTTGTGCCCCAGAATGCAGTTATCTTGGTGAATGTTACATGTGCACTTAAGAGAAATATATTTTCCTCTTGATTTTGAGTCTTTTATGGTATAAATTTAATCTACATGTAGTTACTTTAAAAATGCTTTCATATCTTTTCTACTTGTATGAATTACAAGTTCGTATTTTTTTGTTTCTTCTATGTCGCTTCTATGCGTTTCTGCTTCATGTATTTTGAAGATTTGTTGTTAGTTCCATACACATTTAGGATTGTTATTTCTCTTTGGAGAATTGATTGATCCCTTGTTCATTGTGTTATGTTGTTCTTTATCTTTCACAAAATTTCTTTTTATAAAGTCTACTTTTTTGAAGTAATACAGCTATATTAGTTTTCATTTTGTTGTGTTTGGTTTTTTAATTTTAATTTTTTTTTAATTTCAGCATATTATGGGGGTACAAATGTTTTGGTTACATATATTGCCTTTGCCCCACCCGAGTCACAGCTTCAAACTTGTCCATCCCCCAGATGGTGCGCACCACACCCATTAGGTGTGACTGTATCCATCCCTCCTCCCCCTGCCACCTACCCCACACTGGAAAAATGTTATTACCATATGGCAGTTATTACCAATTTTATGGTGAATACATGTGGTGCTTCTTTTTCCATTCTTGCAATACTTCTCTTAGAATGGGCTCCAGCTCTATCCAGGGTAATACAAAAGGTGCTAGATCACTATTGATTTTTGTGGCTGAGTAGAACTCCATGGTATACCTATACCACACTGTATTAATCCACTCATGTATTGATGGGCACTTGGGTTGTTTCCACATCTTTGCAGTTGTCAATTGTGCTGCTATAAACATTCCAGTGCAGATGTCTTTTTTATAGAATGTCTTTTTTTCCTTTGGGTAGATACCCAGTAGTGGGATTGCTGGATCGAGTGGTAGTTATTGTGTCTGTATGCTAATTCTTTCTTCATCCTTTCCTTTTAAACTGTCTACATCTGTATATGGAACAATAGAAGACCAAAATTGGAGGTCTCACATTTTCTGATTTCAAAAGTTACCATAAAATTACAGTAATCACAAACAACGTGACACTGGGATACAGACAGACATGACAGATCCATGGAATAGAGTAGACAGCCCAGAAATGAGCCCTCACATGTATGATCAAATGATTTTCCCCAAGGGTTCCAAGATTATTTAAAAGACCTTCCTGTGACAAATGGTGGAGAAACTAGATATCTATATACAAAAGAACCAAATTGGATCCCTCAGTGTCCATGGGATATTAGTTCTAGGACTTCTCACAGATACAAAGATCCACTTATGCTCAAGTTCCTTATTAAAAAATGGTTTAGTATTTGCTTATAACCTACACCAATGCTCCAGTATACTTTAAATAATCTCGAAATTTCTTACACCTAATAGAATGTAAACAGCATGTAAATAGTTGTCATACTATATTGTTTAGGGCTGTGGACCCCAAGCCCCAGGCCCAGATCAGCACCAGTCACTGGTGTGTTAGGGACCAGGCCACAAAGCTCTGCTGCCTCCCCAATCCCCTAATCCATAGAGAATTTGTCTTCCATGAAATTTAGGAACCAGGAGGGCCGGAGCTTCATCTGTATTTCCAGCCACTCCCCATCACTCGCGTCAACGAGCTGTGCTTCCCACACCATCCATAGAAAACATTTTCTTCCATGAAACTAGTTCCTGGTGTGAAAAAGGTTGGGGACCGCTAGTTAAGGGAATAATGATGAGGAAAAAAGTCTGAATATGCTCAATACATACACTTTTTAAAAATATTTTCAATCTGCAGTTGCTTGAATACAGACATGCTGAAGGCAGTAGATAATTTGCGATTTTTCCGTTGCCATAGGTTATACTTTCCCTTTGTAGAAAGGGTCCTTTTATGTATAGACGTTTTTGAACTTGAAAGTCTGTTATCTCTTTGTTCTTTTGTTTTCTGTGCTTTTGGTGTCATATTTAAGAAATCACTGGAAAATCCAAAGCCATGAAACTTTTTTTTATCATATTTTCTTCTGAAAGTTTTATATATTAGGTATTCGATACATTTTGAGTTAATATTTGCATATGGTATAATATAAGGATCCAACTTGATTCTTTTAAATATGGGTATCTACTTTCCCCACACTGAAGGACAATTGTATGTGAAAAATGATTAATATTCAGACCATATATAGAACTCCTTCAACTCATGCAAAACAGCCCTATTAAAATATGGACAAAGTATTTGAATGGAAATGGTGGAAATATAAAATAATGCCATCATTATGTGAAACAGTATGGTATTTCCTCAAAAAAATAAATAGAATTACCATATGATCCAACAATTCCAATCTGGGTATGCATACTTAGAATAATTGGAAGTAGGGACTCAGATATTGGTACACCTGTGTTCATACCAGCATTATTCACTATAGCCAAAAGGTATAAGAAACCTGAATGTTTATTCATGGATTAATGTGTGAGAAAATGTGTTGTGTACATACAATGAAACATTATTCAGCCTTAAAAAGGAAGAAAATGCCAATACATATTACAAATGGACGACCTTTGAAGATGTTATACTAAATGAAGTAAGACAGTCATAAAAGAACAAATATTGCAGATTCCACTAATATAAGGTGTTTGGATCAGTCAAATTTATAGAGACAGAAAGTAGAATAGTGATTGCCAGGGCCTGAGGGCAGAAAAGTGGGTTTGGGGAGCTATATTTAATGGGTATAGCATTTTGGTTTGGCTAGGTGAAATAGATTCTGGAGATGCATGGTGGTTGCGATTGCACAACAATGTGAATGTATTAATGTCACTGAATTTTACACTTAAAATGGTTAAAATGGTAAATTTATGTTATGGCTATTTCAACACAATAAAAATCTGTTTCTGGTAGATAATTTTGATTTTTCATTTTACCATATAACCTATATCTTTGAAGCCATTTGCATTTAGTGTTAATTTTTTGTGATTAAATTAAAATATACCATCTGGTTTTCCATTTTATCTTTGTTCTGTCCACTGTTTTGATTCTTATTTTCTACTTTCATTTGTGTTAATGGAGCTTAAAAAAAACTCCACTTTATCTCTCTATTGACTTATAGTTTATACCTCTTTTAAAAATGCTTTTAAAGTTTGCTATAGGGTTTGCAACATATGACAATATCTTAATAAGTCAGGGTCTATTTTCAAATAATGTAATACCATTTTACTAGTAGTGTAAGAACCTTGTAACTCCGCATTGCCAATTCTTCTCTCCCATCCTTTTTTTAATTGTCATACATTTTATTTTTACATATTCTATAAGCAGGTAATATGTTGCTACTATTTTTGCTTGAGATAATTAAATTTTAGAGCAATTAAAACAATAAAACATTTATTTTATTTTATTTTTATTTATCTCATGTCCAGCATTTGTTATTTTTTGCATAAAACTGACTTACTTAAAGAACTTTTTTTATTATATTCTTTTAGAAGAACTTCTTTTAATTTTTTTTTTTTAATTTTTTTTTTTTTTT
>JAQIFY010006504.1:0-10248 GCA_028533085.1 Varecia variegata
TTTCCAGTAATTTTTAAACAGATTTATTCAAGTATATTAAAGTCCATAACTTGGTAAGTTTTGGCATATGTATATATATGTGGTGGTGAAAACATCACTACAATCAAGATAATAAACATATTCATCACCTCCAAAAGTTTCTTGTGGTCTTTGTCATCTCTCCTCTCTACACTACCCTAACACTTGCTGCATCCCTAGACAACCGTGGATCTGCTCTCCATAACTATAGATTAATTTGCATTTTCTAGTGTTTTATATAAATGGAATTGTGCAGTATGTATTCTTTCATGTCTGACTTCTTTCACTCAGTAGAATTGCTTTGAGATTCATTTTTGTGTGTGTATTAATTCTTTTATATTACTGATAGTATTCAATTTATACCACAATTTGTTTAACCAAAAAAATTGCCAAGATATTTGGGTTGTTTCCACTTTTGAGTGATTACAAATAAAGCTTTCAGGAATATTCATGTACAAGTCTTTGTATGAATTCATTTTTCTTGAGTAAATACCTAGGAGTGGAATGGTTGGCTCATATGATAGGTGAATGTTTAATTTTTTAAACAACTGCAAAACTGTTTTCCAAGGAGTTTGACCATTTAAAATTTCCATCAACAGTATAGCTACACTAGTTGTTCCACATCCTCACCAACACTTGGTATTGCCAGGCTTTTTCATTTTAGCCATTCTACGAGGTGGTTTTCATTACAGTTTTAACTTGTATTTTCTTAATGACTACTAATGTTGTACATAATTTCCTATATGTATTTGAAATCCATATGTCTTCTTAGCAAAGTGTCTGTTAAAATATTTAGTCCACTTTTTCCCTGGGTTATCTGTTTTCTTATTGTTGAATTTAGAGAGGGTCCTTTCTCAAATATATTATTTACAAATATTTTCACAGTGTGGCTTGTCTTTGTATTCTCTTAACAGTAGCTTTCAAAGAGTGGAAATTTTACATTTTGATGAAGTCCAGTTTATCAATTTATCCTTTTATGTATTGGGCTTTGGGTGTTGTATCTAAGAAAACATTGTCTATCTCAAGCCTCATACAAATTTTCTTCTATGCCTTCTTCTAGAAGTTTTTGAGTTTTAGGTTTTATAGTTAAATCTATTAATATGATCCATTTTGAGATAATTTTTGCATAGGTGTAAGGTAAGGATTGAAGTTCTTTTTTTTTTGCACATGGAAATTGAGCAATCCCACCAACATTTGTTGGAAAGTATATTCTTTTCCACTGAATTGTCTTTGCATCTTTGTAAAAAAATCAGGTTTCATATATATGTGGGCATATTTTTGGATTGTCTATTCTGTTCCACTGATCTATTTGTATATCTTTATGCTAATTCCATACTGTCTTGATTACTGTAGCTTTATATTAAGTCTTCAAATCAGGTAATATTTATCCATTAACTCTGTTCTTTTTCAAAGTTATTTAAGTTATTCTAGGTCCTTTGCATTTCCATATGAATTTTAGAATTAGCTTGTTAATTTCTACCAAAAAAATAAGAAAAAGGCTACTGCAATATTGACTCCAGAAAAATTTGGGGAGAATTCATATTCTAAAATTATTGAATCTTCTAACCCATGAACATGGTATATCTCTCTACTTATTTAGATCTTCTTTAATTACTCTCAGCAAGGTTTTATAGTTTTCACTGTGCACAAGTTTTGTCAGGTTTATTCCTAAGTATTTCCTATTGTTTGAATCTATTGTTAATGGTATTTTTAAAAATTCTAATTCTAATTGTTTGCTGCTAGTTAATTTTTGTATTAATATATTGATCTTGTATGCTGTAACTTAACTCACTTCTTAGTTTTAACAGCATTTTTGTTGAAAAAATTTAATTTTCCATTAAATTTTCAACATAGGTGATCATACTGACATGAATAAAGACAGGTTTATTTCTTTCTCTCTTTTTTTTCAGGCATATTTTATTTTTTTTTTCTTAGCTTATTCCAATGTTTAGAGCCTCTAGAACAATGTTGAATAGAAGATCTAAGTGCAGAAATTATAGTCTCATTCCTTATTTTGGGGTGAAAATATTCAGTCTTGCACCATTAATTATGGTTTCCCCTGTAGGTTTTTCTTTTTCTTTTCTTCTTTCTTGGCAGATTCCTTTTATTAGATTGAGGAAATTCCCTTCTATTTCTAATTTTCTGAGACCTCTTATCAGGAATGGATGTCAGATATTTTTCAAGTGCTTATTCTGCATCTATTGAGATGATCATATGGTTTTTCTTCTTAAGTTTATTAATGTAAATTACATTGATTTTCTAATGATAAACCATCTTGAATTTCTGGAATAAATCCTACTTGGTCTTGATGCATTAGCCTTTTTAAATTTTGTTAGATTTGATTTGCTAAAATTTTGTTCAGAATTTTTACTCTGTTCATAAGAGATATTGACTTGTTTTCTTACAATGTCTTTGTCTGGTTTTGGTATCAGAGTAACACTGGCTTCAAAGAATGAGTTCAAAAATATTCCCTCTTCTTTAATTTTCAGAAAGAATTTGTATAAAACTGGTACTGTTTCTTCCTTAAATGCCTGGTTGAATTTCAGTAGTGAAGCCACCTAGGACTGGCAATTCTTTGTGGAATGTTTTTTAACTACAGGTTAAATTTATTTAATAGCTAACAAAGATCTTATCTCAGATTTCTCAAACAAAAGGAAGGCATTTCCTCTGTGTTAAACCTTCTCAATCCAGTTATGCCAACAATAAAAAGAAGTGACACTAGTACTTTGTATTGTTTTAAAATTGTTTTCCATGAAAGTAGATACCATGCTTCCTACATCCATCCATACCTTATGTAAGTCTTGCACACAGTGAATGAAGATGTGGATGCAAAAAAATTCATAATAGCTATAGGGCTATTTAGGTTATCTATTTCTTCATGAGTGAGCTTTGGTAGTTTGTGTCTTTCAAGGAACTTGTTCATTTAAACTAAGCTGTCAAATTTATAAGTATAAAGTTGTTCAAAATATTTCCTTATAATTCTCTTAATATCTGTAAACTCTGTAGTGACATAACCTCTTTCATTCCTGATATTGCTAATTTGTGTCTTCTGTTTTTGGAAGCTGGAGCCCTGGTCTGGTACCTCCCTACCGTTTACTAATTGTCTAATCAGTTGCTTCAGCTTTTACATATGTAAATTAAGAGGGTGGGACTCTCACAGGTTTCTTCTACTTCTAATATTCAGTAAATTTAATCAGTCTGCTTAGAGATTTATCTGTTTTATTAATTTTCTTGTAGAGCCAATTTTTGACTTCAGTGATTTTCTCTATTATTGTCCTATTTCTTATTTCAGTGATTTATATTTTGATCTTTATTGTTTCCTTTCTTCTTCTTACTTTGGGCTTTATTTAATTTACTTTTTTTGCATTCCTAAGGTTGATATAAGGTCATTAATTCAAGATCCTTCTTTTCTAATAAAGGCATTTAGTGCTATAAATTTCCCAACAACTCTTGCTTTAGTGGCATGCCATGGATGATGTTATTTTGTTTTTTCATTTTCATTAAGTTCAAATTCCTTCTAAGTTTCATTTTGATTTCTTCATTGACTCATGGATTATTTACAACTGTGCTATTTTATTTCCAAGTATTTGGGCATTTTCTCATTTTTTATTGAGTGCCTGATATTTAAATTTGTTTATCAAGTGCTGGATTTTGTTATATTGCTTAAAGAATGCTGGAGTTTTGTGGATAGCAGCTTAAGTGAGTTGATGATCCTCTTCATCCTTGTCTGATCCTCTTGAGACTTGTTTTTTAAGCTCTTTGGGCCCCACAGCAGGCTTTAGGGTTACTTTAGCTCACTTCTCAGGCATTAACCTTCTGGTCTCCCTCTGTTGAATAATGTATATATTCTGGACATTTTAAACACTCTGGTTTGAGGGAATTCAAGCAACTCCTAGCACTATGTGAGCTCTGGGAATTTCTCAGCTTAGCTGAGTACTTGTCCTTTCCCCAATAGCTTTTATTTTCCTGACCTCATGAAGGACAGATTAATATTTGACCAAAGACTTAAGGGGAATCCTAGGCAGATTTCTGGAGGTCTTTCTTTGCATAGTTACCTCTTCCTTATACTCTACTCTGTAAATTCTAGCTGTCTAGACCTCCCTGAATTCTAATGTCTACCTCAACTCAGTGAGACCACTGGACTCTGTTTCAGTTCCCCTTTCCTGTGCTGACATTTAGGAATTGCTTACAGGCAGAGAGACAGGTGATTGTGAGTTCTCCTTGTTTGTTTCTCTTCTCTTGGGGGTCATACCCCTGTGATTCCAGTTATCTAATGCCTGAAAATAGTTGTTTCAAATATTTTGTCAGGTTTTTTAGTTATTTTCAGCAGAAGGCCAATTCCAGCCTATGTTATTACCCCATGGTGGAAAACAGAAGTCTCATCATCTCTAGATACGGAAATGCTATTAATTATAAAGTTAATTTTCTGTCAACTTCATGACATCATAGCTTGCTTTGGGTATTTATTACATTATGTATTTCAAAGCAGACAGTGCATTGGAAAGGCTTAAGAGCTGGAGCCCTGATTCTGGTCCTCTGTCACCGATCAGTGGCCTGGTCAGTTGCATAAACCCCCAGGGAGTCAGCATTCACATCTGTATATGACCATGGTGGGACTCTCCAAGGTCATCTTGTTCAAAGATTCCTTTAGGAATCACTTCTTGCATTTTTGATCCTGTCATTCCCTTTTATAAAAGATAAGAAAGAATTTGAAGCTATTTAGAGAAATGAAAATAGAAAGATAAAGAAAGGAAAATGTGAAATAGTTTGATAAAATTAAGTTCTTTTGAGGGGACAAATAAAGGTAAAAGCAACATGATCAAAATCACTCAACTTGTGCAGGTATAGACAGAGTGAACAGAGAATTGAAAAAGACTTCCTTGCAGTTTCTGTTTATGCTAGGAAATCTGGCATAGTGCTTAGGGTATGACACACAAGAGAGAAATTTGAGCAATATTAGGAAAGAATTTGGAAGTCTCAAAACAAGGTCAGGGGACTCAAGTGCCAGGCACATGATGTTATTGGTGTCACTGAGGGAAGAGCTCATTGCATTATCCTATAGAGGTGTCAAACTCACATATTTCATGTGACTCAGCAGTTCTCTCTGGGAGATGGTTTTGCTCAACAAACATTAAGATTCTGTATCTTTCCAAAATGAGTATAACTAGCATATTGAAAAAGTGCACCTCATAATTCAGTAAAAATGCAACTTTGTTTTTCCCGTTGTCCTTTTACAGTGGGAAATTTAGTGTATGGGGTAATCTTCCCTGCTCCTGCATGAGGACTCCAGCAGTCCATAATTTCTGGCTTATTCTTTGGTGACAGATGATCCACAGTCTAAATCACAAACATAGTAGATGTAAAATTTAGAAAATCCAGTCCTGTGTAAAACTCAAAACTTTATACTTAATTTACTGTTAAATCCTCCTCTCTCTTGCCTCCATCTTCACCTCCCCACTCTCAGGCTGGCTTCAGGATGGAAGCCTGCAGTAAGGTAGGGGTAGTGGTCCTTTTCCTTTCTCTGCCTCTTATTTCTAGTCCTCCCTGACCATCTTGATGGCTGCTGTTTCAACCCCAGAAGGGTCCAGTGGGGCTGGGGATGACAAGGAGAGGCGACACATAGGACATTTCTTACTTGAACGAGTATTCTTGTCATTTGGTCTTAACTCTGGTCTTGCAGATGCCTTTTCCCCTTGAGATAATGTCATTTTCCAGGACTCTTCAGAGTTTTTCTGTTTTCTCCTACTATTCCCTTCCCCCTGCAGGATGCTTCTCTTATTTCTGTGTTCTAATGGTCACTGTGACTCCTTCCTCATCCCCTGGACATAGAGTAGTGCATCTCTAAGCTCCTCAGCCTCCTCCAGGTGGCTCTATTGGGTGGACCCAAGACAGTCCCCATACTGGCTCACTCTGTGTCTCAAGGCCCACAGCTCTTCCAAGGAACACTCATAGATCCCTTGCCTGGGACTGACATGAATCCCAAGGCAGCAGCACTCTTCTGGCCATGCCTCCAAAGCAGTCAGCCATTCTCTTGCCTTTTAGACTCCCCTGGTAGGAGTTAGACACTGGCAACACTGTCAATTTCAGCTTCTAAGCCTCTCAGCCTCAGGAAACACTTTTGCTGTCTGAGGGTCTGAGGGATCTTATCCTCCTAGCCCAGGGTTAGAAGGTTGTACCTCCTCCCAACTCCCTAAGAGCATGGAAGGCTTGGCAAAATAATGTGCATCCCTCCCCCTCCACCCACCAAGAGATATCTTCTCTGATCTGTTTTGTCTGCATTCCCTGACCCTTCTTCTATGTCCTTGATCTAGCTGAGAAGTTTCTTGAGGTCATTTACTTTGAAAATCTTCATAACATAGTTTGGCACCTTTCTTTGGAATTTTACATCTATTATGTTCTGTTGCTTGGTGGAAACTTCAGTTTTCAGATCCTATTACACAAGTAAGAAACAAACATTATTCATGAGCCAATCCTTGAACCACAGTCCAGTGGTGTAACATCTGGCTCTACTAAATATTTTTATTTCTGAGTGTGTTATTGTGTAAAAATATTGAGGGGAGAGACAACTTTCCTGAGACTTTTACTTAATCCTTGACCAGGTATGCTATTTAGCACTTGTTAACTGGAGCTATAGGCATATGGAATTCATAAAATAATTTGGAATGCAATGTACTGAGTAGGTATAGTAGATAATTTTTATGTGGTATTAGATTGACTCCCCAAGGACATCATATGGTTCTTGACCACAAAGATCTTTTCTAACACAAGAAAATGATGAGTCTGTAATTCTCTTTCTAGACAAGAGGGCAGGAAAGTGGCTCTGAAATACTGAGCCACTAGGAGACAAATTTTCCCAAATTGACTCCCTCACCAGCTGACCACTCTAAACACAGACCTAATGGGCAGCATAATAGCATGTTTCGGTGAGATTTGAAGGGAGGAGACGGGGTGAATGGTTCTCTTTTCTGAGGTCAGAATATCCTTACAGGATTGCTGGAGTCCAAAGCAGAGAGAGAAAGGAAAGAAACGCTACCCTGAGGTCCCCAGACGTGGCGTAACCAGATCATATGTGCTGCTGGCTGGCCCTGAACTTTGCAATTGAGGTTGAGAGCCAAAAGGCTTTGTGTTTTAGGGATTTTTCCCTAACTTATTGTTTGTTTGTGTAAGACCAGGGACGGAAATAGTTGAATAAAATCCAAGAAACTTTCAGACCTGAATCATGGAATTGAAAGGTACTTGCTTGATGTTTGATTTGCTGAAATGGTGGCCCTCTAAGCTGGTGTCTCGTAGCCTTTGTGAACACATAGTAAAAGTTTTCCACTTCCTTGAAGAGTGTAATTTTCTCCCTGTTCCCCCTCTTGCAGCATCTTTGAGATTTATGCACTTTGTGAAGTCATGACAGCAGAGAAAATATTCTCAAGCTTTTACTTTCTATAGTTTCTGTTACAAAAACAATAGGCATTTGTTGGCTTCCCAAGTATATAAACATGTATCATATAATTACATGTGCTTTTTCACTCTGTACGACACTTTTTCATGCTAATATACCACCATTTGTACAAAATGTCCTACAATTTCAGAGGGTTCAAAGACCTCCCAAAGGCCATGCATGAACCCCCAAGCGGACTTTCTTCCAACCCTAGATGACTCAGTCATGGCCACCTCATGGGCTCTTTTTCCATCCCGTTGGATGTCTTTATCCCTCTTAGAATCACAGTTTTAGAGCTCTAAGTGGCCTGAGACATCTTGCCCTAGCCCTGCATTTTGTAGAAATGAATGTCTAGAAAGTTTAAGCAACTTTCTCAGAGTTACACAACTGTGTCTACACTGCAGACTCTGAGCAAGAAATCAGGTGGCTGAATTTCCTGTTCAATGTTCTTTCTAATATATTGTCAACTGCTTGGATCTTCTCTACTTTGTCCCATTCTCCCTTAGAGACTACAACCAAAACTACAACATAACAAATGCCAGTGTAACATACTCTGCAGAAGTATTTTGTATTCTTTTGTATATACTAATATCAAGCTGACTTATTTTATAGTAGCTCCAAGGCTGAGCAAATATTCAATTGTTATGAACCCCTATTTTTGCCAAGTATTATCAATCATACAGAAAAAATATGTATCAGCTCTAACTTCTAGTAGTTTAAAACTTATTAGGGAGACAAAGATGAATCTTACTCAGTTTGTGATCAGCTGTAACCCCTGGGACCTTTCTTAGTGATTTCAGTCCTCCACTTCATCCTGTAACTTATCCCTCTTTGATTTCTTCTGTAGTTCATCTGTATGAAGAATGATTTGTGAGGAATATCAGAGAATTCAAAAGTGATTTATTGGTAAATTTAGTTACCAATAATATAAAAGCTCACACATTAGTGCAAAGTAGATGGTGTCATTATTTTCTAGGTGGGGAAACTGAGGCTTAGCATGATTACGTGAGTTGTCCAGGATTGCCCAGTTGGTAGTAGGTGGAGCAGGGTCTTGCCGCCAAAGTGGCTGGTGTCAGAGCTGACAGGCCTCTTTCCAGGCTATGCAAGCCAGAGTATAGTAAAGTGGGTAAAAGCAAATAGGGCAAAACAGGCTTGTTGGAAACTATAGTGAGGTTATGGACACCTCACATTAGCTGATTGTGAGAGGTTTTTGAATGTGTCCACTGCCCTGTGTGTCTTTCCTAAACCTGTGTCAATTTGTGTGTGAGCAAGGGCCTTATCATGGTGAAGGAGGGATTCCCAGAGGTGAGTAATGGATGGAATACACTCTCTCGAGATATCTTTGTTAAATTCACCTTTTATTTATCTAAGAACTGGGCCTGAAGCAAAGGCAAATGTATCAGAGACTTTACATCTCAGAACTTTAGCTGAAAAAGGAATTTAGCTTCTACAATTGTCATCTAAAGACAGGTTCCCAGGTCAGCGAGTCTTGGCTAATGGGACCAGGAGATTGCAGGTTTATTTGGAGGAGAAAGTTGTATGCTGGGGCCCACACTTTCATCAGATTCAGGCAGTGTTTGCAGAGGGTGAACCTGACATCTTTTTGTTTATTCAGGATATTCCTGTCCTTAAGCTTTTCCATACAAATCACCAGTGTACTGTGGGACAATGTCACTCTTTGTATCTTCCCATGGAGACGGAGGAAGAAGCAGCAGGGATTTGATAAATTTACCCATGTAAAATTGAAAGTGTTTTGCTCAATTGGGATGTACCCATATTTTTTTTAAGCCCCAAGAGTGTCCAAAATAAAACTTATTGTAAGTGTTCAACTAGGAAGAAGAAGGAACGTGTAAGAAAAAGAAAAAAGTCCAACCGACTTGCACATTAGTGGAGGATGAAAGCAATAGACCATTCCCAAAGGAACAATCCTAATTTAGAAAAGACCTGGTTCTCAAAAGACTGGTATTGCATTTTTGCTATATTTGTACCTATTTTGTTTGTAAAAGGTTTTAAAGGTTTATGATGTAATGAAGCAAATATTATTTTGCGGTTGAAAATTAAAGAGTTCTTTTGGGTTTTTGGTCTTACAAGAATTCTGTGGTGCAGTGAGCATTGTGTGTGTGTGCTATGGGAGAGCAGTGAGGAAGAGGAGGGGAAAACTTCTTGCACACCAGGTTTACTTAGAAGCCATAATCTCTCAATATTTTTTTATTCAACTGATTTGAGATAAAAATAAATGAAGTCTTCCCAAAAATGTATTTCAGGGCCCTGCTAGCATCTCAGATGGAACCAACATTTGCCAGGAATGTTTTCCCTTGTTTTGATGAGCCAGCTCTGAAGGCAACTTTTAATATCACAATTATTCATCATCCAAGTTATGTGGCCCTTTCCAACATGCCAAAGCTAGGTAAGTAATGCTTCTTTTCATTATATACATAATATAATGAAATATGTATATATAGTAAAAGCTTATACATCAATAGCTTTTCTAGGCAGTGTTAGTGGTGTACTGTAATTGCAGTCTATTATAATTAGAGAGCACAGTCACCTGGGGCATGTGTCAGCACCCCCATCCTGGAGATGGCAAATCCTGATTCTTTTTGTATTAGAAGGTGGGGACATTATACTATTCTTATATTAATACATAGGCAGCCTGCCTGCCCGTTAGTTTGGCTTCAGCTATTGATCATTAGTGATAACACGCTGGTGGACTTAGTCTGAATCTGGTGCACAGATGTGTTTTATTTAACTCATATGACTTTTTTCTTTTGATTGAATGAGTTTCTGACTTTAAAAAAATC
>JAQIFY010006505.1:0-10247 GCA_028533085.1 Varecia variegata
CCTGCCCCTGGTGTCCACCGCCGACTGCAAGAAGTTCTGGGGCAGCAAGATCACCGACGTGATGATCTGTGCTGGGGCCAGCGGCGTGTCCTCCTGCAACGTAAGCCTCTCTCGGGCTGCCCTGCCCGCCTTGCTGACCTTACCGACCTTACCGAGCCCCTGGTCGGGCCAGGGGGCCACAGGGCTCACACCCTGGAGGCCTGGGCTCCCCTCTCCCCCTGCCCTCACCCACTAACTGCACTCATTCCCAGTGCCCAGCGAAGTAGGCCGGGTGAGGCTCACAGGCCCATGCCCCATGCGGGGCTTGCTTGCCCCGGGCAGGGGATGGGGAGCGCTTCTGTCTGAGCCAGATGTCTCAGCTCATGTGACAGATGGTGACCAGGCTTAGAGATGGAAGTCCCTGCCCACAGGGGTGAATAGCAGAGGAGCTGGAACTGCCCCGTGAACCCAGACCTGAGGGACTTGGGCACAGCCCTGGCCCACACTTGTCACCTCTCTGACACCTTTCCGGACTCTCCCAGGGCAAGGGCACCCTTTCAGGCTTGGAGACACATCATCTCTCCTTCCCGCAGGGTGACTCTGGCGGCCCCCTGGTCTACCAGAAGGATGGAGCCTGGACCCTGGTGGGCATCGTGTCCTGGGGCAGCAGCACCTGCTCCACCTCCACGCCCGCTGTGTACGCCCGCGTCACCGCGCTCCTGCCCTGGATTCAGGAGATCCTGGCCGCCAACTGAGCCTGAGGCTCCTGCTGTCCCCACCCCAAGATTCCTCATTAAAAGCATTTGTTCAAAAGCACCGACTGCACTGCGCACGTCTCTCTATCCCAGGGGCTGAGGGCTGGAGCTGTCCTTGTCTCTCACCAAAGGGTCGCACTGTGGTTTCCTGGGAGGCTGCAGTTGCCCAGGCAACCCCACCTTTTCAGGAAGCTTGGTATTGTACCTCATCCTTGTTCAGGACTCCACTCTGGGTTTAGAATTCAGGCCCTACCTGCTGAAGCCAGCTTGACCTATGGAACTTTCTAGAAGGCCACCTTTCTAGAAGGTCCTTGGCCACGCTATGCAGTCCATAGCCCTGCAGGTCGGCATTGGTACTAAGGCAGCCTTCCAACGAAGGTTTCTCCTCCACCACTCACACCAGGCACCTTTCTCTGTGAACCCCCACACCCAGTGCCTCGGAACATGCCTCCAAGCACCCCCTTCCTGCTTCATGCCCCACCGCCCTGCACACCTGTGCACGAGCTAAACTGTGTAGCCACAGATGTATGGGTTTATTCCTGGACTTTCAATTCTATTGCATTGGTCTATATATCTATTCTTATGCCAGTACCACATTGTTCTTTGGGATTTTTTAGAGATGGAGTCTTGCTCTGTCACCCAGGCTGGAGTGAAGTGGCATGATCATAGCTCAGTGCAGCCGTGCACTTGGGCTCGAGGGATCCTCCTGCTTTAGCCTCTCAAGTAACGGATTATAGGTGTGAGCCACCGCACCTGGCCACACTATTTTGATTATTGCAGCTTTGGAGTATGTTTCAAAATTGGGATGTGGGAGTCCTCTGACTTTGTTCTTTTTCAAGATTGTTTTGACTATTTGGAGCCCCTTGAAATTACATATAAATTTAAGAATTGGCTTTTCCATTTCTGCAAAAGAGGCTGTTGGAATTCTGATAGAAATTGCTTGAGATCTGTAGACACTTTGGGTAATATTGACATTTTTACAATATTGTCTTCCTACCCATTAACACAGGATGTGTTATTTACTTAGGTCTTTAATTTCTTTCAGTGATGTTTTATTCTTTTCCATGCACAAGTCTTTCAGCTCTTTGGTTAAGTTTATTCCTGTGTATTTTATTCTTTTAGATGCTATTGTAAATGGAATTGCTTCCTTAATTTCCTTTTCAGATTGCAGGTGCAGATGTAAAGAAACACAACTGATTTTTGTGTATGGATCTTATACCCTGCAACTTTCCTGAATTTGTTTATTAGCTCGAGCAGCTTTCTTGTAGATTCTATGGATTTTCTCTTTATAGATTCACATGATCTGCAAATAGAGATAGTTTTACTTTTTCCTTTGCAAATTGGATGAATTTTATTTCTTTTTCTTGTTTAATTGCTCTATCTAGGACTTCTAGTATCATGTTGGATAGCACTGGTGAAAGCAGGCATCCCTGTCTGTTCTTGTACTTTACTGGAAAAGCTTTCAGTTCTTCATTGAATAGAATGTGATGTTACCTGTGGGCTTTCCACAAATGCCCTGGATCATATTAAGGAAGTTCCCTTTTATTCCTGCTTTTCCGAGTGGTTTATTATGAAAAGGTGTTTGATTTTGTCAAAGGCCTTTTCTGTATCAATTGAGATGTGATTTCCCCCTTCTATTAATGTGGTGTATTACCTTGATTTTCTTATGTTATTTCTTATATCCCTTTGCATGTTTGGGATAAATCTGACTGGATCATGGACTGTAAGCCTTTCAAAATGCTGTTGGATTCACTTTGCTAGTATTTTATCTATATTCATGAGGGATATTGGGCTGTAATTCTCTTTTCTTGTGATGTTTTACATGGTTTTGACATCAGGGTATTGCTGTCCTCCTAATTTCTTTGTGTTTATTCACTTGTGATTTTTTAAACATTTTAATTTGGATATTCTGCTCATTCATTTTCAGCTTTTCTTCTTCCCTAACGTAAGTATTTTAGTCTGCAAATCTTACTCCAAGCACTGCATTCATTGCACCCCATAAAATTTGATGTGTGCTTTACAGTTTTAGGTATTTTTTTATGTCCTCCCTTGAATAGAGCTTCTGCGTGACCCATTTTAGCCCAAGGACACCTGTGCTTGCTGTCCCAGACGGGCCTGGGGCAGGCGTCCGTCACCCCAAAGTACCGCAGTCGGGGGGCGAGGGAAGGCAAGATGCGCGTCACTCAGTTCCCACTGTAGCCGTGGCCATAGCCACACGCCACAGCTGGTTCGCATCATCCCTTTCGCTCCCGGGTCTTTGTCCCAGTTTTCTCCATATCTCGAAAGTTCCCTCAAGGCTGGTCTTGAGGGAGGCAGCTAGCAGAGCTCCCGTCTGCATCTCTCTTTCACTCTTTTTCCTAATACCCTTCTCTGCCTTGTGGAATATTAGATTTTTTTTTCCTCTGTGGATGACATAGCTCCAAATATTAGATGTTCTGACAGGGGGGTCATAATATGTTGAAATTAAAGTTATATATACAATTTAATTGCCAAGGACATGGAAAGAGCTGAACTTGGATGTGGAGAATGAACACGTGAAAGGGAGAAAAGCAAAAAGAAGCGTTGGGCAGGAGAGTGGGAATTGAAATGAACTATTAAAAATATTAGGAGCCCAGTCTTTTAAAGGAAACCCCCAGCTCAGTGGGGGAGACCTGCTCTTAAACAGAGAGCAAAGGACATATATTTCATTATTATGTCAACAACCATCTACATACAAATGAATGGGATGCGTAATTAATATAAAAACGGAGCTGCGAGCACAGACCTTTTCACTTACTGGTAAAACCCGTCTCTGCCACCTGCCCCGCCCACTGGCCTCCTGGGAGGCTGAAAACCGCAGCCCCGGGATAGGGTTGCCACCTGGTGGCCATCGTGAAAACTGCATGCTGTGCTTTTTTTCTTCCAACCGGCGCTGTCCAAGAGAAATAATACCACTCGAGTCAAATGTGATTTTATTTGTGTGTGTGTGTGTGTGTGTGTGTGTGTGTGTGTATTTTAGGGACAGGGTCTCGCTCTGTTGCCCAGGCTGGAGTGCAGTGGCATGGTCACAGCTCAGCCTTCGAGTAGCTGGGACTACAGGTGTGAGCCACTGCTCCCGGCTCAAATGGGTGATTTAAAATTATCCTGTAGCCTTACTAAAGAAGTAAAGTGAAAAGAAATAGGTGAGTTAATTTTAATAATATATTTCATTTAACCCAGTATATCCAAATATTATCATTTCAAAGTGTAATCAACACTTAAAAATTATTGATATATTTTACATTCTTTTTCTCATACTGAATCTTTCACATCCAGTGTGTCATTTGCACTTCCGGCACACTCCCGCTTGGATGCCAACTCTTCATGAGAAATACTTGATCTGTGTTTATTTTTTCTTTTTTTGAGACAGAGTCTCACTCTGTTGCCTGGGCTAGAGTGCCATGACGTCAGCCTAGCTCACTGCAACCTCAAATTCCTGGGTTCAAACAATTCTCCCGCCTCGCCTCCCGAGTAGCTGGGACTATGGGTGCATGCCACAATGCCCAGCTAATATTTCTATTTTTAGTAGAGATGGGGTCTCAATCTTGCTCAGGCTGGTCTCCAACTCCTGAGCTCAAGTGTCCCTCCCGCCTTAGCCTCCCAGAGTGCTAGCAGTACAGGCGTGAGCCACCACGCCCAGCCTTGATCTGTGTTTAAATCTCATACAATTTAGAGTTGAAAAAGTAGACTCACATACTCAAGTTGTTCCAAATATACTTAAAATTTTTCCAATAAATATACTTAAAAGTACAAAGAAGCCAAAAAAAAAAAAAAAAAAAAAGAAGAAGAAGAAGTACAGTTAAGCAAAAAGCTCTGAGTTTAATCAGGAATCTCACCTGGTTTAATCTCAGTTAATCTCCCCTCCTAGGGCAGGGGCTGCCGCACCTGTTTCTGAATCAGTGCCCGTGCCCCTCGTTCTCTCTCACCAGGTGATTTTGCTTTCTACTAACCACCATCCCGCCACACACCAGCCCCCATCCGTGTCCGCAGTCTAGCAGCTACTGGGATCAGCTGTCCAGAAGACCTCCGGGACGGGAGGACGGCCTCCCCCAGCCACTGCAGTGTGGCCAGCAGACAGCCCTCAGCTGCCAGTCCTCTCTGGGAGTCTCCTCGGCTGAAGAGTGTCAGCTTGACCAAGGCTTACGCCTCCTTTCTGGGCAGCCCCCATGCAGTGATTGGTCAGTGGGGCTTTTAAAGGCCCAATCTCTGCACCCAAGTTCGGGGTGGTGTTCAAGCTTAACTTTTTTCTCTGGCTAACGCTCCTTTCCCGCCTGCAGGGATTGATCCTGGGGCCCTCCCTGCAAGCTCATCTTTGTCTCAGAGTCTGCTTCCTGGGGAGCTCAAGCCGTGCCCCGGTACCTGGAGGGGGCTGCAGAATGCAGTTGGATCTCTGACTGCCTGGCTGGCAGTGAGGGAGCCCCCCGCGATTGGTAGGGGGAGAGCAGATAGCCCGGGCACAAGGTCGCAGTGTGCCCGTGGAGGCCGCTGCCGCTGCCGCTGCCGCGCTGCCGTGGGACTCTGGTGGAAGACAGCTCCCCAGCGGGTTCCATACGTTCGGAGTTGGAGAGAGATCAGGGGACAGAGTAGGTATGAGAATGGCGAAACAGGGTGGTGGTTGTTAAACATGGAAAGACTGCAGAAAAAGAAAGAAGCTGAGAGATCACGAGGCGATTAGCAGCCAAGTGTGAAAGCCTCCTTAGGAGCACACAAAGGGGCTTCTATCTCCTGCAGCTGAGAGGTAGAGAAAGCTGGGGGCCACGCCCAGGACTTGGTCATAAAAGCAGCCAAGCTCCCAAGAAGGTGAAACTCTGAACCTCGATGGGTTGCTATGCCAGACAGGGCCCTGATGCACGAGATTCAGACATCTGGGTTGATGAAGCCCCAAAGCTCAAGTCCCCAGAGCCCGCAAGCCCTCCGCGGGCACAGAAGCGGCCCACTCTTCCCTGCCAGGGACTAGCGCTCCGTCCTTACTTGCAGGTGCTGCAGAGGCCTCCGTCTTGCAGGACAACACGCACCCCAGCGTCCGCCCCACCTCCACTCCCGCCCACGGTGGTGCACCAGGCCGGGTAAGAGGAAAGGGACCGTACCCCAAGGAAGCTGCAGGCCCAAGCCAACAAGTGCTGGCAGGGGCCAGGCGCGTGTGATCGGCACTGGGTGCTGAGAGGGTGGGTCAAGGGGGCAGAACTTTTACAAAACGGACAAAGGGAGAGTTCATGGACTTGGGAGCACCCCCCAGGGTACAGGATCTAACACCTTGCTTAGGACCCCAGGTGCTGGCATGCTTCCAGATGGCTTCTAGAAGCCTGGAAAACAACAGAGCACACCCAGTGAGGCAGAAATGCCAGGATCACTGCCAGGTGGTGGAAGGGAGGAGTAGAGGGCTCAGGTGGGCACGGTAGAGGGGACGTTCCACGTAAGGCGGAAGCCCGGTGTATGGCTGTGCCCAGAAGACGCACCGTCTGCCGAAGCAGTAAGGAGCGTGGCGGGGCAGCAGCAAGGCTCAGACGCCCTCGGTGGCTCCCGCGGCCAAGGTCACCGTGGAGTTGCTGCTACAGAACGGGTGCTGATGGCGCGAGGGTGCTGGGTCCTGAGATAGCAGCGCCAGGTGGGTGTGGTCACCGCCATGAGTGGCCAGGCAGGAGTGGCAGCCAGGGGCCCTGCCCTGTGGTATTATGGAGGTGCTCGAGACAGCCTGGTGACGCCGGGGCAGAACAGAGGTCCACCCACAAGGGCACTGCCCAACCTGTACTAGCAGACGAAACCAAGGGCTGTGGCTGGCAGGCTGGGTGGCCTCAATGTGAGTCTGGTGCCTCAGTGTAGTCTCAGGGCTCCTGTGCCTCGCCCGACGTGGCTGTTCCACGGGGCACCTGGTGTTCCCCTCTGGTGTAAACGAATTACTCCCCTGGACATGAGCAGGGTTCTCAAAGTAGGATCCTCAGCCCAGCCGCAGCCCACGGAGACCTTGTCAGCAACGGAGGTTCTCAGGCCCCACAGACCCCTGGAGTCAGAAATGGCGGGGATGGGGTCCAGCATTCCGAGTGTCAACACACGTCCCAGGTATTCTGACTGATGCAGGCCCAAGTTTGCGAATCACTGACACAGAGGAAGGACTCGGGGACAAGTCCCTTAGGTGGAGGGATGGGAGGAAGGCAGAGGGGAGGATGAGAGAAGTGTCGTTTCCTTTCCAGCCAGTAGGGGGCAGTGCGAGCCCAAGGCAGCCGCTCACAGGCGGGGGCGGCGGCCAGGCTCCAAGCAGTGCCACGTCGGGGGCTGCTCTCGGGTGGGACTTGGAGCACCGTGATGGAACACAGCAGAGGTTGGGACAGCGTGTGTTACAGACCTTAGGTTTTAGGGTCTGGCAGACCTGGGTCCGAGTCCTTGCTCTGCTGTGTTCTAGTCCCAAACGTACACACTCATGTCCCTCGTCCTAGGCAAGGTCTGTGCTGTCCTTACCTTGGGCAAACTTCTGTTTCATTGACTTCTGCTCATATGTCTTCCCCTACTTTGGGCTCTGCCCTTTTCTTCTCAAGGTGGCACCTTAGGCCACTGACTTTTTTTTTTTTTTTTTTTTTTTTTGAGACAAGAGTCTCACTCTGTTGCCCGGGCTAGAGTGAGTGCCGTGGCGTCAGCCTAGCTCACAGCAACCTCAAACTCCTGGGCTTAAGCGATCCTTCTGCCTCAGCCTCCCGAGTAGCTGGGACTACAGGCATGCGCCACCATGCCTGGCTAATTTTTCTATACATATTTTAGTTGGCCAGATAATTTGTTTCTATTTTTTAGTAGAGACGGGGTCTCGCTCTTGCTCCGGCTGGTCTCGAACTCCTGACCTGGAGCAAGCCCCACCCGCCTTGGCCTCCCAGAGTGCTAGGATTATAGGCGTGAGCCACCGCGCCCAGCCGCCACTGACTTTTTATACCCTTCTAATAAAGGCATTTAAGGCTGCAAGTTTCTCTCTAATCACTTGATTTAGCTACACCACACAATTTTGATGTGACATTTTCATTGTAGTTCAGTTAAAAATATCTTTTTGATTTCCTTTCTGATGCCGTCTTTGAACCACAGTTTGTAGTGTTTAATTTACAAGTTTTTTTGTATCTTGTTACTGATTTCTAACTTAGTCCCACTATGGTTGGAAAGCTCAGCCTGTGCGCTCTCAGTCCTCTTAATGCATTAAGACTTGTGCCCATCCGGTCTCCCTAGTGCCCAGCCTGTGTCCCTGGGGCACCTGAAGAGACTGTGTTCCTCAGCTGTCCGGAGTGTTCCCTAAATGAGAGCTAGACCAAGGTGGCTAGGAGTGCTCATATTTTCTTTGTCTTTATTGAATTTG
The DNA here is from genome assembly GCA_028533085.1 of Varecia variegata. NCBI lineage: Eukaryota > Metazoa > Chordata > Mammalia > Primates > Lemuridae > Varecia > Varecia variegata. The sequence continues at coordinate 8,080 of JAQIFY010006505.1, forward strand.
TCTATCCATTGCTGAGAGAGGGGGTTAGAATCTCCTATGCTTGTGGGGTTTTTCCTTTTTCTGAGACAGGGTCTCACTGTTGCTCCGGCTACAGTGCCATGGTGTCATCGTAGCTCACAACCACCTCGAACTCCTGGGCTCAAGCAATCCTCCTGCCTCAGCCTCCCGAGTAGCTGGGACTACAGGCATGCACCATGATGCCTGGCTAATTTGTCTATTTTTGGTAGAGACGGGGCTCTCACTCTTCCTCAGGCTGGTCTCGAACTCCTGACCTCAAGCGATCTTCCCCTCTCGGCATCCCAGGGTGCTGGGATTACAGGTGTGAGCCACAGTGCCCGGCCTAAATCTGTCAACTTTGGGTCTGTCTATACTGAAGCTTTATTACTAGGCACATACTCATTTGTCTTCTGAATCGACCACAGTTGCTGCCCCTTATTAATATGGTTGGATTTTAGGGCTACCATTCTGTTTGTCCCTCCTCCCCCTTTTTCCTCTTCTTTCTTGCCTTTTCTTGGGCTAAAAACATCCTTAGAGTTCAGTTTTAACTGACCTAGTGGCTTTTTAGATACACCTTTTTATGGTTTTTTTATGGTGGTTACTTCTCGTGTTCTTATGTTCTTAGAGTTAGTATTGTACCACTGTGTGCACTTGTGAAAATTTCTTAACTTCTCTGAACCCTCAGTTCATTCATAAAACAAGAATAACCCATGGGACTTACCTTGTGGGTTGACTATGGGATGAGATGATTCCAATGCAGCAGAGAACACTGCCCAGAGCAGAACGAGCAGGCTAGACCTGTTTACCCCGTCACTAAGTAGTGCTGTTACCATTCCTACCTGCGTGTTTGGGATTGTCATTAGTGTGTGATCTCCTGAGCCCCCAAGGGGACCCCACCACTTGATGTCCTGCGTTTCTACCTGTTATCAATCACCTTTAAATGTTCCTCTAAATGGCTGTCCCTCAATAACACCTGATGTCTCACCAGGGCACCCCTCCGCTTCCCTTCCCTTGCCCAGGCCTGGCCATCCTGTGCCCACTCTCCGGGCTGCTCCTGTACCAGCTGCCCAGCTGACCGGTCAGTCCCAGCCCTGCCTGCTCCCCACCGCAGACAAAGCCTGGCATTATGTTCGGCATTACAGGGTCTGTTGTCCTCTGCAAAGTGATCTGAGGCCACAGCCCGCGGGCCTCCCTGCTCCCTGAAGATGTGCCCTGCCTGCGTGGCAGGGCTCTCTTGTCTCTGCCCCTCCCTCTACCAGGCAAGGGGGAGCTTCTCGCATCTGTGCTCCATCCTGTCCTCTCTCCAGGTCAAACTGGTTTCCTGGGGTGCATCATGTACCCTTCTGTTTCCCCTCCTTTCCTTGCTTGCACTGATGGCCTCAGCCACCCGTGGGGACATAGCCCTCCAATAACTTCATCTTTTCATGTTTAGCCAGAGTGCCAGTGTCAGCCCTACCCCGAGACAACCTGCACAATCACTCTAAATGGTGTTCGGGAGATGGGATTCTAGAGTCTTGAAGTGGGGATGGGTAATACTCGGGAGTCTGGATGGCCTGGAGGCAGGTGGAATGGGGCAAACCCCGGAAGGCACTGCAAACAGCTCTAGGAATGCAGAAAGAATCCAAGTGAACTTGGATCCTTGCACAGGATGATTTTTTTTTTTTTGACAGGGTCTCTCTCTGTCACCCAGACTGGAGTGCAGTGGTGTCATCACAGTTCACTGCAGCCTCGAACTCGAGTGGCTTCAAGTGATCCTCCTGCTTTGGTCTCCTAAAGCGATGGAATCACAGCGTGAGCCATGGTGCCTGCCCTGCACGGGATGACTTCAGATTGTCAACAGTCAGTAATAGGTACAAGGAAGCACTTGGTTCCTGTCTGAGCAGGTTTTGCTGATAGCAGTCGAAATAAGGCCTATGAATCGGCAGAACTTCATCTTTCGGGCTTTTCTTCCTAAGTGGGGTTTCTGTTTCTGGGCAACTCTACCCAGATTGTCCTCCTGGTTAGCACCAAGCTCATCTACTTCATAAAAATCAGATGATGCTACTCTTTGCTTAAAGCCCTACCGTGGCTGCTCATTCTTCTCACCTATTCCCAGATTCATCACACAGCCTGTCCTCTCCTGCATTTTGTGTCTGCTCCTGGCATACACACCGCTAAGATATGAAGGCCCT
>JAQIFY010006506.1:0-10246 GCA_028533085.1 Varecia variegata
CACAAAAGCAACAGTAGGAATGAAACAAGGGACACAATTAGAAATGTAGCAGAAACTAATAAGGACATATTGTGAAAACCCTAATGCCAATAAATCTGAAAACTGAAATGAAACGAAAAAATGCCTAGAAAATATAAAATGCATAACTGACTTTAAAAGCAGGACTCATAAATGGATACTAAACCAACTGGGTGATAGGCTGTCACAAATCAAGATTCACATGCTTTTAAAGCATATTACAACTAAATGTAATGAGTTTATACTGGGAAGGATCTTGAAACAAAAAGGTCATAGCATGGAAAACTGCTCACATCCAAATAGCATCTGTAGGTAATTAATAACCAAGGTAGGTAATTTAATAATATTGTATGAATATTAATTTCCTAGTTATGCAAATGGTTATATAGAATGTTAACATCAGAGGAATCTTGGTTAAGAGTATACAGAAATTCTCTACACTATCTTTGTAACATTGTGTAAATCTAAAGTTATTATAAATCTTAAAGTTTATTGACAAAAAAGCAAACTCTCTAAAATAAGGAAGACAAAGATATGTACTAATACAATCAATAACATAATAAGAGATACAAAAGGAACAGTAAAAGAATTGAAAGAAACATCGTTTTTTCACATAAATCCAAAACCCTAATAAACAGAGAAAGGTAAAGTTTTCAAGGAACTTTACAACTTTTTCTAAAGAATATATTAAAAAGTAAAATAGCCAGGATGCTCCCAAAGGAGAAGAAAATAAGGTGAGACTTCCTTATCACAAAGCTTCTACAATGTTACAGCAACTAAGACAGTGTCCTTCAATTAAGACAGACAAAATTGACAGAAGTAACAGAACAAGGTCCAGAAACAGAGCCGACCATATAAAAAAACCTGATCTGCAAGTTAGCTGGCATCGCACTTCTTTGGAAAAGAGAATGACTATTCAATAAATGATGTTGGGACACTATTGCACAACCCATTGAAAAATCTCACACTATAGACAAAAATACATTCCAGAATAATTAAGGAAAATGAAAGGCAAAATTTAAATAGCTAAATAGACTAATAAAAACTAGGCAAAAATGATGACGTCACTGCACTCTAGCCAGGGCGACAGAGCAAGACTGTCTCAAAAAAAAAAAAAAAAAAAAAATAGGCAAAAGATATGAGCAGTCATTTCATAGAAAACGACATTATCAATGGCCAATAATAAATATGAAACGCAACCTCATTAATAATGAGAAAAACAAATTAGAACTAATAATAAGGTATAATTTCATATGTACCATGTTACCAAAATTTTTTTTTAAAAAGGACAATCAGAAGTTAGTGAGAATTCTGTGCAGCAGAAATTTTTATGTATTGTTGGGAGAAGTGCAAACTGATCACTTTTAAAAACAATTTAACTCGGCCCAGTAAAGTTGAAAATATAAATATTTTAAGACAGCAAAACCATTCTTAGATATAGACTCAAAGTTTTCTTGCACTTTTGCACAAGTGCAAGGGGAACTGGAAACAAGCCAAATGTTCATCAAACATTTGGAAATGAGCCAAGTCCTCCTAAAAGTAGGAGACACAAAAAAAGTTGATTATTTATAAAATGAAATACTACACATCAAGGAAAACAAATGACCTAAGAAGCTATCTGCCTCAACATGAACTAATTTTAAAAACATGATATTTTTTAGTTATGCTTGTTTTGAAAGGTATATCAAATCACAAAATACACAGTATTATTCCATTGATACATATTTCAAAACAGGCAAAAATAAACTTTTTATAAGACAGTTCCTAGAGAAGTATGTACATGTTGTAAAATTATAAAGAAAATCAGAATTTAGGACAATGATTACATTTGCAGGAACAAGTAAAAAGGTTTAATCAGGGAGCAATATTGGTAGGGGACTTCATAACTAAAAGTAGTATCACTTTTCCTAAGCTGAGTTGCATGCTGGGTGAAGCTATGTCACATGCTGGATGAGGCATATAGACAATTTAACTAATATATATACACATAAATATGTACATATATATGCATAAATACAACACTTCCTCTTCTGTAACACAATCCACTGGGTATTCAGGTATCACATAGCCCTCCAGGTGTTGATCTGTGGAAAATGGAACTTGGGGAGAAGGCACAAGAAAGTGCTAATATTCTAGCTACTGCTACTGTTGTAAGAAAATCCTTTGTCTCTGACCCAGGAGTCTTTTATCTTCTATTAGCACCCATGAAACTGTCATAAGCTAACTTACTACTTTGAAAATAAAGTCTTAGACTCTGCAATTTTTGAAAAGATTATGAAATCTTACTTACAAAAAAAAGTCAATAGGTGCAGTAGAGCTTGGTGAAAAACTACCTTAAATAGGTATTAGCAAAACGGGTTTTAGCATTTGTTTAGGTACAAAAGATGAATAAGATCTAGGGCAACTACCATACTCTGGTCTCTGTTTCTTTATCTGTAAAATGAAGGGTTAAACTACACGGCCTTCTAAAGATAGGATAGCTTCTGGTTCTCAAAGTCTAAAATTATAGATATAAGGAAAAAAACAACATGAAATGCACAGTCACAGAAAGAACAAATGTGAAAAAAATGTAACTATGTAAATGCTAAAGATACAAATTGTGATGACAGCAAGTACAAAGTTTATTTCATCTGCATTGAAATATTTATCTGTAATATACCATGAAATGAAAATTCTCTTTTAACTTGTATATCAAAGAGAAAATAAAAAACCCAGGAAAGAAGTTCAAGTAAAATATTTTCATGTTATACAAATGCCATTGAAGTGAAAAATCTTCAGTAAGACCACCCAACCTTGACAAGTGTATTCATATGGGATTTAAAGAGTAATATTTGTCTGACATACAGTAGGTGGTCTTTCACGTGGGTGAAATACTCCAGCTGACTTTGGTTCATGAATGCTTCTAGGAGAATTATGATGAATTCCTACCTGGCAAGGCATACTGTTAGCCTAAATTTCTAATTCTGCTTTCAAAACTGTATTTTTCTTTGTGATGAAGAACTTTCAAACTTCTCATTCCTGTATGTGTCTACGTATCCATATGTATCTAGGTAATATGTACCCATGGATACAGCTTTTTCTTTTAATAGCTGATTGTTTATATTATTGATTTGGCTATCAGGAAGCTCAAATATAAGATTTTTAGCACTAAAGGCAAATTAGGTTTTCTGGCATAACTACATTCTTTTATGTAGCTTTTTATTCTCTATTCCATATTGTAAATAGTTTTACTTTATATATGCTTTTTACTATAAATTATGTCAAATCATTTTAGAAGAAGGTAGAAAGTAATGATTATGTATGTAGATATATGTATCTTCTGATTTTCAATGAAGACTTTAAGTGAAACATAGCTCAAATAAGGCTGTAAAATTCTTGGACCATCAGAAAAATAAAACAAAACAGATGCCATTTAAAATCAGATCATCAAAATTAAGCAAGATTTTAACAGTTGTTATACTCTGTAGGAATTTCATGCATGGAAACTTACTTGCATATGTCATCTTCTGGGTCTTCAAGCCCAAATCTTTCATCAAATGTAAGCTGTATCCATACATTTTCCTCTACTGCTACTAATCTCCATACCAAGACCATATTTCTTGGATAAGTATGAGGAAACCTTGGGCTGTGAATACTTCCATTAGTAGACACAGTGATAATTCTCTCATGCTGGGGATCTTGTACTCCTAAAGCACAAACACAGACACAGACATACATTTAGAACAAACATTTCAAAAATTACATGCTCCAAAATAAATGTATTATTGCTATTCACATTTTACCTCTGATCAGTGTTAAGTATGTCTCATATGATATAAGCCAAATACCACTCTGTCCAGAATTTATCCAGAAAAAAAAAGATTATTTTAACATTACTGAATAAAAATCTGTGTATATACATATTTTAAAGAATATAGAAAATTAGTCTTTTTAAATTTAATAACTGAAATGTCAACTACTAACTCTTTTGGATTCCTCAAATCACAATAAAGCTGAGTTATGATTCTAAGTTCTGAGAAGCTATCAAATATAAGTCATGTTAAAATAAAAATAAACAATATAATTCTATTTTTAAAAATATAAATAATGATTAAAAGTCCCCTACTTTTAAAATAAGAACTACAGAGCCACATTCAACTAATTATTTAAGGATTTCCATTAATTTTATATACAGAAAATATGAGAGGGTATTAAGACAGCTGAGGAAAAAGAAATGTGAGGCTAAAAGACGTAGAATTGGATTAATATAAATAGAAGTTATCAGCTTTTCTCATTTATCTTTGAAATGTCAATTAGCAGACCACACCACACGCCATTTATAGCTTTTTAGCTGCTCTTTTATTCCTAATGCTTTAGAAACCAAGCTGACAAAATGATCTTAGTAACTGCTTATTATTTGGGCCTGTAACTTCTGAAGAAAAGGCATCCAATACAAGCTCAAAGTTCCACATGAACTGGAATTATGAAATGATCTCAAATCTTAAATGACCCTGAAAAGTAAAATGAGGTCAAAATAACGGTCTCAGTTCTTCGTAATAAGGGAACTATTAGCACTAATGAAAATACTATATTAAATACCAAAAAATGTTGTAGGACTTCTCAATAACTGAAAATGCCAACCTGAATTTTAAATTTGTAAAGGGAAAGTACAGTACAAAATGGCTTCCAAGTATTTTAGGCGTGGAATCTTTTCACATTTACGAAATGCTAAAATATGTTGTTAATACCATCTCTCTTTCTTTTTATTAGAATGTTGGAGAGAGAACCGAGGGGAAGGGCAAACTGGCATTGCAGAGAAAAAGTGTTCTTATACTCATCCAGTTGAGAGTTGAAACCCACAATTGATATTTATAAAATGAGTAGTCATTCAACCACTCAAAAAAAAATCTAAGAATTATGTAATTATGGGCTTCAGGCCATGAAAATCTGTTTAGGTATGTCAAATTCTAATAAAGAAAAAAAAAACTTTGAAAATATCCCTTATTCAATTTCTAACATAACCTTATTAAAAATATTTTAAAAGCCCTAAACTGGACTCTGAACACATGAGGTGATGTGCATAGCAAGATATCTGACAATTTTATGGTGCAACTTTTATATACTCTTAATATTAGGACAGCAGTTTTAACTATAGCAATGCCTCATTAATTTTCATAATTTAGGAGATATGCTACACAACACTGAACTTCATATCTGCAGTAAGATCATGGAGAAATTAAGAATATCATTACTTTGTAAGCACCATCATTCATCCATTTGTCCTGTCCAACATCCAATCTCTTATATATGCGTACTTACTTTCCCAAATAGAAAAAATCTCATTTATTCTATTCCTTTGTTATATTCCATCAGACTGTGCAATATAGAGTTTACTTGGGTCTATGAATTCATGACATTTTAGACTAAACTCTACACTTTTTTTTCCCTCTCTTCCTTTCTCTTTCAGTTATAGTTTTCTGCCTTTTCCTCTTCTCCATGTCTTTCACTTCCCATAATCTAAGTCCCTCATAATCAATGAATTCCCTAAACTCTGTTCCCTTATGGATTTCACACCAGTGATGTCACTTCCGCTGTGATAGGCAGAATTGTAAAACGATCCCCGATGTTCCTCGCCCTTGTACAATCTCTCCCTTGAGAGTATGGAACCTGATGGGCTATAACTCCAGTGATTAGGTTAGTTCACTTTGAGTTAACCAAAAGGCAAATTATTTGGGTGGGCCTAACTTAATCAAATGAGCCCATAAAAAAAAACTGAATCCTTCTTAAATTTGTTAACAGGAGGGAGGGTCTTTGTTGCTGGCTTTGAAAGGGGAGGAGGCTATGTGCCAATGGATGTAGGGAGCTTCTAGAAGCTAAGAGCAGTCTATGGCTGACAGCCAGCAAGGAAATGGGGACCTCAGTTCTAAAACACCGAGGAACTTGAATGAGCCTGCAAGAGGATTCTTGTCCACAGCCTCCAGAAAGAAGCCTCGTTGATACCTTGACTTTAGCCCTATAAGACTCTGAGCAAGAAGCTAGTCATAGTGCCTGGACTTCTGATCTGCAGAGCTGAGAGGTACTAAAAGCTGTTTAAAGCTGCTAAATTTGTGGTAATTTCTTACATAATATTAGAAAACTCATACACCTTCTATTGTGCACAAAGCTGTTTGGACTATAGGTATTTCTTTTTGCCCCCCAATCTTGAGCACTAATTACAGCAACTTTTCATTGAGTATTTATGTCAGTCACATATTAGTTAGAATACTACTAAGGTTAAAGAACAATCTGTTTTATCTTAAACTACCCAAAATAATTTGAACAAGTTTTACTTATGATTTTTAAGTTAAATAATTCAATGCCTCCATTCTTCTCAGTGCCTTAACTTTTCCTCAGTAGTAAGCGTTCTATACAGAAACATGTCCCTCTGGTTACTAGTATTTGACACTGCTGTTGGCTGTTATAATAATACATATATGAAATAATCACTACCTTTTCTATTCACAGAATGTGGTACCAGCATAGCTCCTAAGAATACAGAAGGATCTATCAAGTTAGATGAATTCTTCCTATAGACAAATTTTATTAAGAAAATAATGATCACTAACTATAAAAACTAAATTCATGAACTGTTGTCAAATAATACTTCTAAAAATGAGTATCTCCTTATTCTCTAAATTTTCTTTCAATAATCTACATATTTTGGAGGTATTTATAGTAATAGTATATATCAACAGTCTTTCTCATTTTGGCAATAAATATTTTTAGTGAATTAATTTTTCCAATCAGACTTATTAAAATGTAATATTTGCCCCAGTCTGTCTCAAAACAAATGTCTTATATTCAAGGTACAAAGTCTTTAGAAATATAGCAGCATTTACTCTTTCATATATAACCTAGAAAACTACATGGCTATTAAAAGATCTGAATTCTATTTTTACATCTTTAGTCAAAAAAGCACATGGCTAAAATATATATACTTAAGTTTGTGTTTATGTCTTTTTTTCCTTTATAATTGACAATTCCAATAGACTATAATTAAACATAATTTAAAGACTGAAAATCTGGGCCTTATTTGTGGAAAAAAAAATTGTAAATTTTCTTTTAAGTTAAATTGCTGCCCTCCAAATATTTATCTCGAAATATAATGAGGTTTGCCACCAAACATATATGATTTGCACATGACTTTCAAAGTTTTATGTAAATCTCAAGCAACTAGGCCTATAATCAAAAGGAGAAAAAAAAAGAAGCAACAAACATTAAGTTCTACCAAATTAAGACTCTGTATTTATGGTTCTGTTGTTTTAACAGTCATTTTGTTAAACATATAAATTTACCAGTATTTTAGGGATGAGACAAGTACGCATTCGTGGCTATTTTATTGAGCATTTGCTTTTTCTATGTCCAAACGACAGTATACTCAAAGTACCAATGAAATAAAACAAATGTTTGTAGTCAAATCACTAAAATATTTATCGCATTGTCCTTGCCATGTATGCTGAAACAAGAATAAATCTTGTACATCTTAGACAATGATTTTAGCATGAAAAATGAAAATATATGTAAACACTAAATGTTTAAAATTATAATTATACACAAATTCATATTACCCTGCCCAACCCCTCTAAAGGTAGAGTTGTATTGAAAACTAAAATGAAGCAAAAGTAGAAAAAAAAGGAAAAGAAGAGAGATTAATAATGCAAGTACTGTAAAATTGTTGACTACATATGTACACATAGTTCAATTATATAGACTCACTATATATCTGTATTTAATCAGTTTAGCATAAAAATCAAAGCAATTCCATAATGTTACCATGCATTACATACTTTTGGGTCCTTTTAAAGAAATATTTACTATGAATGAAAGAAGGTAACAGTAGTAAGAGAATCATAAAAAATAACTCAAATTATAATACTTCAAAATGCTATATTATTAATAAAGATAAAAAGGAATTTCTGGATAATATGTAACTCATGGAGAAAGATAAATCATCCATTTCCTTCTCCATACTAATGTTTTAAGTTGACTTTAGCATAAAAGAAATACAGAAATGAGAACTAAGTAAAGAGAAATAGGTCTGATCTTGATTTAGTTTGGGAGTTCTGAATTCTCTCTCTTGTTTCACATAGACCAGACTGTATCAGTATGTCACCAGTAAACAGACAGGCTTCACAGATGTCCTGTGAGATTTTTGATGTATTCATTTACAAATGTGTTATTTTCAAACTATGTAAAAAAGCATTTCTTTGCAAGTGAGTTGCATCTATTTGTCATCCTTACTGAAGAAATACACAGATTCATTGGTCTTATTTGTGCTTGATGCTCTGTTTTCCAACCTGCGAAAACCTTTATTCTAATCTCACCAGTTTGTTAATACAGCCGTTTCTGTTTCTGATTTCACTCTCATTAACTCTCAATTAATGAATTTGGCTTTTATCAATTGTTAGTTAAAATCATATGACACATATGTACAGTTTCACTGGCTCTATGAACTGGTACCTTTTTGCCTAGAAAATCTAGAGTAATTTCATCCTAATCTTATTTGATTCGGTAGAGAGAAGATATATTTAAGGTCTACAGAACAAATACCTTTCTATCAATTCCAAACTATATAGAATTACTCCATTTGCATGCTTATTATTTTAAGTTTGGCTATTAATACAAGTATGATAATGTACTAGACACAAAACCAAAACTCTAGCTTTTGTTTTATCATCAGTTCAATTTACAGTGCCCCCAAACAACAGCAAAATTAACAATCAACAAGGCTAATGTCTACCTCAAACTATTCATAAATTATGAGAATAAATGTTCACTAAGGAAAAATAAAGGAAGGGATTGCTAAATTCAGTAAACCACAAAACAACTATAATTATTTAAAATATGCCCAACTGCGATTCTTGAACTTAACTCAGAAGATAACTAACCATTTTATTCCCCAAGGGAAGGAATAGCCAAAAATTATATATTGAGAAACTATTATGTTTCAGGCACTGTTCCAGGTGCTTGGGAGATCAGAAACAAAACAAAGCCCTCTCCTCTTAATGTGACAATTTCTAGAATTGTAATTTAGTATCATTCCTATATACCAGGTATACTAGTAAACTAACCACTTTCAGATGTTACCTTTTTTAGAATGCAACAATCGAGTCCTGTTATACATTCCAGTAGGATTGCATATTTTAGTCATAATGTATGGGTTCACTCTTTTTTTCTTTCCTACTACGCTATGATTCCTAGAAGGTAAAACTGTTATTACTGATGTCCATAGCCAGTATCTAGCTCTGTGCCTGGCACATGGCACCACCTAACACATATTGATACTATAAGGAAACTTGATACTTTATCCCAGAACATGGCGGAAAAAAATTTTACATATTACTTTCACATTTCAGCCTTCACTCCTAAGTTTCCAGAAATGGTACATGATAAGGATAATAAGATTTTACAATTTATAACTCCCCCCATGTAAGGTCCCTAAATCCACATTTGATATCTTATTTAGAGAGTCCATCTATTATTACCTACATATATACTTCAACTGAAACTGATAGTGCTTACAGTATTCATTATTGAGATTTACCTTTTTCTTAATATGCCTACTTATTTAAAAAATAAAACATGTTCTATAATTTTAGCACACTTTGAGAATACCTCAATATAGTCGTTAATCTAAACTGTGAAATATGATTCAATTAATAATAAAATCTGTTATTTTCAGCAAGCCACCTGAAGTCTGTTTAATTTTTATAAATCACAGGTTGTTTTATTTTTATTTATTTTATTTATTTTTAAATAGTCATGGTTAATTTATTGCTGAGAATTTTCAGATGTGAAAGGTCTAATGAAAGTTCATACCAAGAATAATGCAACTGACATGCAAACTTGGTGGCATGAAAAACAAGATAAAATCGTTCCACAAAACTTAAGTAGACTGTCGTTAAGGACCACGATTACCCATTTTCAAAGCAGTCAGTGAACGTTACATCTTAATTTATAAAATTAGATGAACATACTTTTTACAGAGGAAATAATCTTGATATATAACATAATAATTCTCAGACATAATACAAGGTTCTTTTAAAGTTCAAATGGAGTAACATTTGTGTAAAATAAAATAACTAGACATCAGTATATAAGTGAAAGAAAAACATTTTCCATCATCTTCTGTTTAATTCAAATAGAGAAAATTTACTAACAAGTATCAAGTTTCTCTATGTCATCAAATGGGAGACATTATGTAAGACAA
>JAQIFY010006507.1:0-10246 GCA_028533085.1 Varecia variegata
CCTATTATCCACATCTTAATCCACAAGACCAATGAATATGCTACTTTACATGGTAAAAGTAATTTTGAAGGTGTTACTCAGTTAAGGATATTGAGATGAGAAGGTTATCTGAATTATCTAGGTAGGCCCAATGTAATTACAAGGGTCCATAGAGGAGGGAGGCAGGAGGATCAGAGTCAGGGATAGGTTTGAAGATGCTGTCCTGCTGGCTTTGAAGATGAAGACGGAGCTACCAGTTAAGGAGCGCAGGCAGCCATTAGATGCTAGGAAAGGCGAGCAAATGGATTCTCTCCTAGAGTCTTTAGAAGGAACATAGCCCCACCAACACCTTGATTTTAGGACTCCTGACCTCTAGAACTATAAGATAATAAATTGTCTTGTTTTAATCCACTACCCACTACCTTCAGAGTAATTTGTTACAAAAACAATAGGAAACTAATACATCAAACTTTATTTAATCTGTATATTTCTATATGTTTATTAATCTATGTATACAACTGTATGCAAATATTAATATATGTATCTATGTATCTACTTACATAATTTAATAAGTGACATGAATAAAATCCTGGTTTTTATTTGGTGTGGAATATGGCAGGCTTATCCTGGGTAATCATTTAGGACAGAAGATAAGCTATGTGTAAATGTAAATGACCATTCACATTCAGGTAAACTCAAGTTGATTGATTTCCTTGGAAAAAATGGTATATGCAGAGAGAATAGTAGAATTTAATTTGGGGAATTAATAAGATGTCACACCATTATTCACCATATGCACAAATTTAGAAGTTTTAACTTTTCCCTGAAAGCTATTGAGGGTTACTGAAGAATTTTATGATCAATTAATACAAAATGAGAAAAGTAGATACAAGTGTAAAGCTTCAGTGGAAAACTGAGCCATCTTAATTCAAATTATAGTATTGAAATTTACTGAAGTCATTAATGTGAGGGATTCTGTGAGGTGTATGCAAAAAATCTAGTTTACATAGAAATTTGAAATAACATTTTATAAAATATAAAAATTTAAATATGATAGTTCTGTAGGGAGTTTATATGGAAGATGAGGACTCTGTTTGCCCTTAATGGAAATTTGGAAGCTGCAAAGTAGCATTGGGTTATGGCATTGTATATTTATTTTGCTTGCCAATCTACTGGATAATGCTTCAAGTAGCAGAGCCCTCAAATGACCAAGAATTCTTGGCCCAAAGAATGCAAGACACTACATGTGCATTTATAGTAATATCATAGGCTCTCTCTGTGATATCTGAAAGTCAGGTCTCATCTCACTACCTAAGCTTGGCTTTAATTACGATATAGTTCTTTCCATCAGGAGCCCCTTCCATTTATGAATGGAAATTCTATATGCAAAAATAACAGAAGCAAGCTTTGGTTGTTTCCATTTTTACATGAGTTGGTATGATGAGAAAGAGAAGTAAACTGAACTGTTTGTTTACTTAATGGGGACTCTGATCTCATCCTATAATGAATTTCTGCCTCCTGATCTACTATACCAAGGGTGAGGTCACAGATGGGAAATGGATAATATTTTATGGTCATTATACATTTATTTGTTAGGGGGGCTCAGAATATGCATTTACATGAATATGTCAAATAAGAGTATAAATATATCATTTGATTTAAGCATTCATTCAGTGAAAATATTATAAAAAAGGCTTTGGGCTAATTTGTTCTATTAAAAAACAGCAGATGTTTTGTTATTGAATAGATCTAAACAGGTGCTGAGTTTTGAACTGCAATTAATTAAAAACAGAGAGTAATATTAATAGAACATTTCAGAGGTAACACAGATTAAAAATCAGGAATGACTTAACAAAGAAGAAACACCTTTATGAAAATATGAAACCATAATGCTTTGAGAGACAATAAGAAATTTTAGTTTACTGAGTTACGATGTTGGGTCCTCCACTCATTTCTGTAAGAAGAATTAAACTCAGCTACAAGAATACCCGGCCTTATTGAAAATCCCCTATTTTCTACATAGTTGACTAATTCTTCACATTTAATTATTAAAAGATTTTCAACGAAAGCTTCAAACAGATTCAGAGGTTTCGAACTAGTAATGATCAAGAATATAATCTAGGCCGGGCGCGGTGGCTCACGCCTGTAATCCTAGCACTCTGGGAGGCTGAGGCAGGCGGATGGTTTGAGCTCAGGAGTCCGAGACCAGCCTGAGCAAGAGCCAGACCCCATCTCTATTAAAAATAGAAAGAAATTATATAGACATCTAAAAATATATATAGAAAAAATTAGCCGGGCATGGTGGCGCATGCCTGTAATCCCAGCTACTCAGGAGGCTGAGGCAGGAGGATTGCTTATGCCCAGGAGTTTTAGGTTGCTGTGAGCTAGGCTGACGCCACAGCACTCTAGCCCAGGCAACAGAGTAAGACTCCGTCTCCAAAAAATAAATAATTAAAAAAAATAATATAATCTAGATATGCTAAATTGTAAAGATTGCTTATTTTGCTCTATTTCCTTCTCTGCCACTTATGAAGTCACTCTATTTTCTAGGCTTTTGACTATCCTTAATATTTACCAAATGCTTACAACATTACATGTGTTCAATACCTGTTATTTGAATAAGTTGAATGAATTGCGTGAGATTTAATAAATAAGGAAATTTTTTCTGAATACTTAATAAGAACTCAAATCTGGCAAAAATATTTGTGATGGTTTTACACCATTTATAACAAATGCATTATAGAAAAAATTAGTGATTTAAAAAATTATAGAAGTTACATTTTTCTGGTGATTTTTTTTAAATATTGAATTCATAATTCTTGTATTACAGTTTTGTATAACCTACATTCCATCAGCTCTAACACCTGTACTCAGGCTTTTTAAAAATGTAGTAAGTCCTCACTTATCAGCAACCATAGCTTCTTGGAAACTAAAATTTTAAATGAAATGATGTATAAAGAAACCAATTTTACCATGGGCTAATTGACTTAAACAAGAATTAAGTTTCTAGGTATATTTCTGGTCACAAAGCATCACCAAACTTATAAACAAAGACCTCAAACACCTGTAATGGTATACATTAAAATAATCAACAGAGTGAACAGGCAACCTACAGAATGGTAGAAAATATTTTCAAACTTGGTATCTGAGAAAGAAATAATGTCAAAGCTCTATAAGCAACTCAAACAACTCAGAATAAAAGAACATATTCACTCGAATGATAATTTCCTTGGCTGTGCAGAAGCTTTTTAATTTGATCAGGTCCCATTTATTTATTTTTGTTGCTTTGATTGCTTTGGGGATCTTCATCATAAATTCTTTGCCTAAGCCAATGTCTATTAGAGTTTTCTTAACAGTTTCTTCTAGAATTCTTATGATTTCATGTCTTAGGTTTAAGTCTGTTATCCATTGTGAGTTGATTTTTGTGAGAGGTGAGAGGTGTGGATCCAGGTTCAGTCTTCTGCATGTGGCTATCCAATTTTCCCAGCACCATTTATTGAACAGGGATTCTTTTCCTCAGTTTATATTTTCGTCTGCTTTGTCAAAGATCAGCTGACAATAGAAGGATGGTTTTATATCTGTTTTTTCTTCAAAGTTAAGTATCACAAGAATGGAAAAATAAGCACCACATGTACTCACCATCAAATTGGTACTAACTGATCAACACTTATGTTCACACATGGAAGTAATATTCATCAGGTGCCGGACAGGTGGGAGGGGGTGGAGGGGATGGGTAAATTCACAACTAATGGGTGCGGAGCACACAGTCTAGGGGATGGACATGCTTGTAGCTCTGGCTTGGGTGGTGCAAAGGCAATATATGTAATCAAAATATTTGTACTGCCATAATATTCTCAAATTTAAAAATAAAAACAACAAAACCCACAGAAACAAATAACCCCATTTAAAGTAGGTCAAAGGACATCAACATTTTTCAAAGGAATACATACAAATGACCAAAAAACATATGAAAAAATACTCAACATCATTAATCATCAGAGAAATGCAAATTAAAACCACAATGAGA
Organism: Varecia variegata; assembly: GCA_028533085.1. Lineage (NCBI taxonomy): Eukaryota > Metazoa > Chordata > Mammalia > Primates > Lemuridae > Varecia > Varecia variegata. The sequence goes on from JAQIFY010006507.1 coordinate 4,007, forward strand.
TACCATCTTATACCAGTCAGAATGGCTTAAAGCACCAGATGTTGGCCAGGATGCTGTTAAAAGTGAACAATTAAGCACTGTTAGTGGGAATGTAAATTAGTACAACCTTTATGGAAAACAATATGGAGATTTCTCAAAGCACTAAAAATAGAACTATCATTCGATCCAGTAATCACACTACTGGGTATATACCCAAGGGGAAAAAAATCATTACATCAAAAAGATACTAGCACTTGTGTGTTTATCACAGGACTATCCATAAAAGCAAAAGTATGGAATCAACTTAAATGTCCATCAGCAAATGATTGTATAAACAAATATACCATGGAATACTACTCAAGCATAAATAAAAATGAAATCATGTCTTTTATAGCAACATGGATGGAAATGGAAGCCATTACCTTAAGTGAAATAACTTTGAAACAAAGTAAAATAAACAGTTCTCACTTATAACTGGGAGCTAAATAATGTGTATATATGGACATAGAAAGTGGAATAATAGACATTGGAAACTCAGAAGAGAGAATGGGAGGGCTGGATCGGGTGAGGGTGAAAAATTACTTAATGAGTACAATGTACACTATTCATGTGATGGATACACTAAAAACTCAGGCTTCACAACTACACAAGGTATCCATGTAAAAAATTGCACTTGTACCACCTAAGTCTATAAAAGAAATAAAATAAACGTGAGCTATATTACATTCAGTAAAGATTAATAAAAACAAATAGGAATTATTTACCTGCTTGTTCCAGGTCAGGGTTGCAGTTGACCAGAGTCAAGTCCAGCAGCCTAGAGAGCAAGGTGGAAACCAGTCCAGGACAAGACACTTTCCCATCTCAGGTGCACTCACACACACGCACACACACATACACGCACACATACACACACACACACACACACACACACACACAGGCTCACTCAGACTGGGACAGTGTGGACCCACCAATTCACCTAATGTGCAGGCCTTTGGAATGCAGACGAAACCAAAGGACCCAGAGAAAACCCACACATACATGAGGAGAGCATACATACTCCACACAAACAGTGGTCCTGGCCAGGAATCCATTTTTCTCTCATCAAAATTATAATGAAGGGACATTGAACAAAATGATGTCATTCTTAGATACCATATATAGAAGATTCTTATGCCAGATAAGTTAGATAATACCTAGGAGATTATCTAAAATTGCCTATAGTTAGATATGAATTTAGGCATTCCTAAAGTCTTAGTGGGTAGCAGAAGGAAGTGCTATCAACTAGTATAATATATGAGATATATAAATATATAGAGATATCATATATAAGATTATATTCTTTTCCCTACCACCACCAAGAAAAGTGATATATATTTCTTCTTTTTTTTCTCTTTCTCACTTCTGCAATTTTCCTTCTAATAATTTCTTTTCTGTTCAAGATTGCCCATAGTAGTTAACAAAAATTCACTCATTGTGGAAAGGGTGGCAAGACGAAAATGCAAGGTGACATTTACCACTTAAGCAAGTCGTGGTCATGGTTATAGGGTACTTGGAGACATTTTCAACTATTGAAACAGCTGCAAGCTTAAAGGATTCAAATGGAAAAATAATAGATTGATATGCAGATATTATAATGTGTAATCTTATTTTACAAATGAAAAAATAAGACTCAGAACACTGATTGACTTATTAAATGTCATCCATGCATTCAGGGGAAAAGTGAGTACTTGAACTTGTCTATTTACAAGACAGGGTTTGTAATTCATATTTTTACGTATATGTACCTGTAGTATAACATTGTCTATTATTCAAGATATTCTCTAACACTTCAAGTTATAAGTGTAATTTTTTCTCTCTATAGCATATATTACTATCAAGAAATAGCAATAAAAACTGTTAATATTTTTAGCAATTTCTAATTTTTAGAATTTTATATTATTTCACCTATATTAGGGAATGACATCCTTCTTTCATTCATATTTCTGCTTAATACCCTAGTGAATGAGACATCCATCCTCATTCCACATACAGGGAGACACTTTTGCTCTGGTATTTTTCCTCTATCAGTTTCTCCAGTGGTATGTGGATGTCTGAAAGAAAAGACTAACACTCACCAGTGAGGATTTACTGCAGAGTGGGAAGAAACCCTGAATTAAAAGCAGAGACCAAGTTTACATTTTCTCATTCTTTTCTTTTTGCATTTCCTGGCCTCATAGAAGAAGCACAAAGGGTAGGCAGGTTTGTTCTCTGCATAGTGTCCTGTGAACCCCATTTATTTAGCTGCTTGGGTAAATGGACTTGGAGTTGATAAAGGAATTCTCTTTCAGCATCATATCCACTTCCTTTCTCCAAAAGGCATCCTAGAAAAAGATACATATATATGTGAAGATGTAAGATGCTTGGCAAAGAAGATAACATTTTGGTAGCACTGAGCACTTTCTTTAAACAATCAGTTTATCCCAAAAAATTTCAGAGGAATACCTATAGAACCTTGCTATCTAATGTTAGAACTGTTAGCCACATGTGGCAATTTAAATTTAAATTAATTTAAATTAAACAAAACCAAAAATCCAGTTGTTTTGTTGCACTACCCTCATTTCATGTGCTCAATGGTTGTATCAGCCTGGTGGATACCATAGTGCAGTGCAGGTATAAAACATCTATTGTCACAAGAAATTGCATTGATCAGCTATAGTCTAGACACAGAAATGAGTAAATATATACAGCTTGGGATGAAGTATAACTAGATAAAATATGTCTGCTACAAGCACAAAGCCAAGTGTCCTCTTAGTATTCTATTTTGTACATGTGACATATTCGTGACATAGTCCCTGTTAAAGAAGCCCAGTTCAGAAGAGAATTCCAGTTTATCCCTAGAAAAACCCTGTATTTTTGATGTTTATGTAGAGAGGACAAAATGTCTTGCAACTTCATGACATTTTTCCTTGGACTCATTCTTTTGAGAGTCTTTTTCATCATCTTTGAAGTATCCTTACTATAAGAAGAATGAATGCGCTAAAACAAACATGAAGTGCTTCTTTGGGGCAGGGCTCTTTGCACTGAAAAAGCATAGATTTGGGTGTATTGGGACAATTCTTTTCCCCCACAGTATATTTTCTTCTCTTTCCCATACTCTTATACTTAATATTGATGTATTAATGACAATGCGATCAAGGAAGTGAAGGCAATGTATAAATGGGGCAAAAAAAATTGGAAAAATCAGAGAACCTAATTAGTGAATCATTTTGAAAGCAAAAGCAATTTCAGTGTATAGGTGGTAGCTAGAATAAGAGAGATGAGAGATAGTATTAATATTGTAGAAAAGGAAGAATGCAACTTAAATTCTGTGCCATGTAATAACTAAGATCATGATGATTTAATATAAAATTATATTTTTCTCATGCTAAGGAGTTCAAGAAATCTTAAAATCAAAGACTCAGAAGAGTCCTCAATATACATATTAACATCACTGAACATTATTGCCATGTCTTGTGTAAAGAAAAATGATTCTTTACTTTCATATATCCATTGTGACAGGGTCATACAAGATGATAGCCTGGATCATTGAGAAGTATGAGAGACACAAGTTACAAAATTCAAATGTTTATAAGGAAAAACAATCATAGATCAATGATCTGTAAGTGGCCTTGAAGATAAGAACACAGTCAATATTATAACCACTTTCACTGAAGTCCGAGATGGTAGAGAAAAAGCCCTCACAATGGAAGCATCAGGGTAGAGTGTCTGAAAGAGAAATAACATGCATATTATAAAGTTGAAGTAAGAACAATATCACAATGGGTTGTAGTGCAAACAGTTATAGGCAGGAAAAAAGAAGCAAGAGTAAAACTTTTTTAAAAAGTGAATAAAGTGAACAAAAAGAGGTTTGTGTGTAAGGAACTTATGCAGGCAGAGATGAGTTCATTTGCATCGTGGTATATGTAATGAGTGGAGATGATTGAAACACTTGATTAGGAGCAAAATGTATTCTAAAATTTTAAGTCTGATTTACTCTATTGAGAAGAGAGGGTTTATTTTCACCTAGGTATCTAAACTAGGATATGGCCATCGGACTTAAATGATTATCTAATCTTCTGTCAGAGTTAAAAATAATTTGCAAACTCAAGCTGTCATCATGAGACATTGAAGTTATTTATATACATGTTAAAATTTTATTAAACCTTTATGTCTCAGCTCAGATAGTACCTCTTTAATGAGAATTGCTTTGATCCCTGTTCGCGAGTAGATTCATTTTGATATAAGGATCATAGAACATCAAATTATCTGACAAAAAAGGAGAAGTCATAAAGATGTAGACAGTTGTCATAGAAGTGAGGAAACAGGTAAAAAGTAAGGAAAAAAGCAGAAATCAGAGTACTCCTAGAAACAACAGCAAGAGACTACACAGTGTAACACCAGCATTTATGATTAGCATTAATCAGTCGTATTCCATTTTTCTCTATCTGTTTTACTCATCAATTCAGTCAACTGGGATTAAGTTTCAATTTTTTCCCATGCAAGACCACAAGATATTGTCTAGCTGATGACTGACTTGTCTTATATATAAGAAGTAACTACACTGTGCCACATAACACTAAATGGAGGCAGAGGAATGCAGGGGGAAACTGCTGCCTTCATCGGTGCATTGTTCATTCATTTGAGACTTTTGATAAAACAGATTATTAATAATGTAAGTGGAGGAGCAGAGCAGAAACTTCAAGAAAACTCTAAATTATTCCTTGCCAGAAGTTAACTTTTTCACCTGAACTGTAATAGAACTTTATCTACCTATCTATCTAGTAATTGATACATTTATCAAAGTTTCTCCTTGCTATAGTGATGAAATCATATATCTGCCCTTGTAAACTATGTTTCTTGAGTCAAGGCCAATGAATTGTCCTTTAAATGTCTTTTTCAACTGCCCTTTGAAGGCTCCTCATCCTTTAACCAGTTTGTGAGTGACATAGAGCCACAAGACTTAGTCCTTTGCTCTTTGCTCCTTTCTAAATACTTTCACTCCTAGTATGACTTCATCTCTCTCGATGTCTTTAAATGTCAGATAAAGCTGGTGATGCCCATAAAATTTTATTTAGTTCCTAGTTCTTCTCTGAACTTGACCTAAATATCTAGAATGATCTTCACTATCTTAGTTTAGATGTCAAGAACCATCTTAAAGTCAACATGTCAATAACAGTGTGATCGAAATCTTCCCTCCTCAATCCCCCTTCTCCTCCTGTGTTTTCCATTTAAGCAGTTGATACCGCCAGTTAATCCTACGATTCAAACCAAAATTCTAGGGATCAGTTTTGACACCTTTCTTTTCCTCATGCTATAGTAAAGATCCCAGTACTCAACCCATCAGAAAGTCCTGTCTTTAAAGTCATAATTATGTCCAACCATTTTTCACCACCTCTAATACTAAAGTGTAAGTAAGATTGCCTCTTGCCTACCACAGTGGTCTTCTATCTCCTCTCCTAAATTCTGCTCTTACTGTCATCCCATAAATGTCCATGGGGTTCATAGACTAAGCCTGTAAAAATTGAAAATCAAATCTGACTATTCCTTTGCCTTCTAAATTTCTTTAAGACTTACCCTTATATATTTCTATTTGATCAGATTATTTGCCAATTTCTGACATAATCTTCCCTTTAAATGTGCATATTTTGATTATTAAACATATTTTACAGGATCTAACATATTATGATTAAGCCCAATTTGGATTTAAACTCTGAGCTATATCTAAAAATGCTGTTTTTCAAATATTTAATATTCCTGTGACTACATGTGCCTATTGTCATGTTAAATCAGTAAGTTGTGCTTAGCTTTTGAGGATACTCTGTGTGGAAATTATTCTTGATCACTGTGAAATTCCCACCCATTAAAGATGGAAAGGACACAACCTACTGTAAGTTACTTATGTTTGTATTTATTTCCTTTTAAAACTATAACTTTTTATGTGCATATCTTTCTTTTAATTTCCTTTATTCATCTATTGTTATTTGAAGTCACTGATAGGTAATAACAGAGACCCTTTAGATGTTTAAATTTTGGTACTAACATACTTCACATAATCTTGGGTACTGCCTACCTTTATAAAAATTTTTCACATGTGACTTTTCTAAACTTAACATTCACAATGGTGATAAGTGACCAATCTGATAACCTGCAAGTCATAGTGTAAAAAATAATGATGCAATGAATAGTTCCTAAATGAGTATGCCAGATTTTAAATAAATGTTGTATATTTATGAGAAAATTTGC
>JAQIFY010006508.1:0-10245 GCA_028533085.1 Varecia variegata
GGCTAGAGTGAGTGCCGTGGCATCCTCCTAGCTCACAGCAACCTCAAACTCCTGGGTTTAAAGCGATCCTACTGCCTCAGCCTCCCAAGTAGCTGGGACTACAGGTATGCACCACCATGCCCGGCTAATTTTTTCTCTATATATTTTTAGTTGGCCAGATAATTTCTTTCTATTTTCAGTAGAGACGGGGTCTCCCTCTTGCTCAGGCTGGTCTCGAACTCCTGAGCTCAAACGATCCGCCTACCTCGGCCTCCCAAGTGCTAGGATTACAAGCGTGAGCCACCGCGCCCGGCTGAATTATTTATTCTTTAACACTGTGATGGATTATGAAACACTTAACTAGATGGTTTGTTATTTGTCATAACCCCATTGGAATATGAGATAAACACAGGATAGTTTCAAAATAAATTATTTGTGAATATGTATATAGAGTAAAGCTTTAATATAGACCATATGTGTATATACATTTCTCCATTTGATAATAGCCTTTTGTGCTATAATATGTAAATATATTACATTCACAGCTCTGAAAATAAGTCTATTTACATTTAGAATTGACATAATAGAATTACAGTATTCAATAATATTAAGTAATGGTAAAATAAAGTAGCCTTTGGCTGGCGTGGTGGCTATAATCCTAACACTTCGAGAGGCCAAGGTGGGAGAATCACTTGAGGCCAGGAGTTCGAGGCCAGTCTGGGCAAAATAGTGAGACCCCCCCATCTCTACATAAAATACAAAAAATTAGCAGGGTGTGGTGGCACACCTGTAGTCCCAGCTACTTGGGTAGCTGAGGCAGAAAGATCTCTTGAGCCCAGGAGTGTGAGATTGCAGTGAACTATGATGATGCCACTGCACTCTAGCTGGGCAACAGAGAGAGAGAGACCCTGTCTTAAAAAAAAAAAAAGCCTTTGATTAAATGACACACCAGATACATAAATATGCATTATGCATTAGAAAAATGGGAATTTTTCCATTGCGGAGGACATCGGCGAACAGCCAGTAGGAAGTCTCCCCCAGGGCTGCTGTGACTGTGTGGTGGTGGCCCAGGGATGCCCTGAAAGCTTCGCAGCTGGGCGCCCCAGAGGTGTTGGGAGTGATCCCTCCCCAGAGTCTCTCCATGCCAGGTGGGAAGCTGCTGACCCTGGCCAGCGCCCGTGTGCAGGGTCGTGGGGCGGGCATCCTAGGTGCTTCCCAGGGATCAGGGAACAGAATAAACATCTGGCTTTTTGTTAGAGACGGCAAGAGTGGTACTTGGTGGGATGAACATCTTTCTGAAGAAAATGTCCCATTTGTTAAGCAGGTGGTTTCTGATGAAGATAAAGCCCAATTAGCAAGTAAACTACATCTGTTAAAAGATGGACTGTGACCTATACATCCTTGGGAACCAGGTTCCTTTAGAGTTGACCTTATTGCCTTGAAGCTGGCCGTGATGCCTTTATGGACCACAGGTGTTCAAAAACATGTGGTCACATTACTTCAGGTGCAAGACTGTCAAGTCCTTAAATATACTTCAAAGGAAAACCATTAGGGAAAAATGGCAGCCCTATCTGTAGGAGGCAAAACTGAATCACCTTTCTGTAAACCTACATCTGTATAGGAATTGTACAGAGAACTTGGATTGTTGCCAAAAACAGAAAGTTAAAATCTTTCATGTCAAAGATGATACCGTAATTAAGCCAGGCATTCCTCTCTATGCTGCTCACTTTTGTCCAGGTAGTATGCGGATGTCACAGCTGGAACTATTGGTAAAGATTTTCAAAGCCTCATGAAAAGATGGGGATTTAAAGGCCAGCCTGCTGCACAGGGTCAAATGAAAACCCACAGGTGACCTGGAATTCTTTCAATTTGGTGATGTTGTCTGAGACAGGCCTGGACAAATGGGAAGCGTAGACAGGACAGCATGTGGATTGAAAGTGTGGGGAATAAACACAAAGCACAATATAATCTATGTAATGACTCTGTGTGTGGACATAAAAATTGCTTAGTAAAAGTCAGAGATTCTAAGCTTCCTGCATGTAAGGATTTCTGTAAAAATCTACCGTTCTCTCCCTTCCCTTTCCTTCCTTCCTTCCTTCCTTCCTTCCTTCCTTCCTTCCTTCTTTCCTTCCTTCCTCTCTCTCTCTCTCTCTTTCTTTTCTTCTCTCTTTCAAATAATATCCATCGTGTGTCTTCTATGTAATAGTGATTAAAAGAATTAAAATACATAAAGGAGAATGAAATGTGGTTGAGACCTGTTAAGTATTTTGTGGAAAATTATCTTGGGCCTCATCAAAGATAATTTAGAAACATTTATGAAAGTAATTTTAAACTCTGCCATTTTCTAGTCATTTTACTCTGAGTTATTGAAAAAAATTAGAATCTTATAATCAGAGTTCATGTGAAATTGCAGCACACTGTCTTCTCTCCTTCAAGAGCAACGCTTCGGCTTGTATGTACTGTGAACATCACTGCCAATCATTCATCATCCCACTGTTCTAAAGAAATTTGCTGTCCTGAATATCTTTGGTATATGTAGATATTCTAGATGACTCTTTTGGCCAAGAATATAGATCATTTACAAGATAGTGGCAAGTTAATATATAGCATCATGACAGTGAAGCAGATTCCACACACACACACATACACACACAAAATCACTAACGGACAGAGAAATTTCATAGAGAAAAGCTAGCAGACAGAGCTGGAAGAAAAACAGATGGGTAAGTCTGTAAGTGGCAGCCAACTGCTGGCATTTTATTTTCAGGACAGTTGTTCCAATATAGGCTTGTCAGACATAAAATATTGCTTTACTTTACTATCCAAATTACACTTCAAATTCTGATTTATCATGGAATGGTTCTTTCTGGCACTAATCTCGGTCATGACTTTAAACACTGTTGATTCAGCATCCTTCAGAGAATATTGTGTTAATGTACGCTTTGTATTCTTGTCTTACTTTTGACAAGAGAAAAAGTATACTAAGAGCTTTATTCTAGAGATCTTCCATCTTTGGTGAAAAGGCACCAGTATCCACCCAGCTGCTTAAACCTGAAAGCAAAGATCATACTAAGTCCCTCACTCTCTCTTACTTCCCTTTCTCCAGTCATCACTACAGCAGGTTAGTTACCCTGAGTTCCTCCAGTCCTCACCTCTACCTTCCTCTGTCACTATGCCAATGCAGGGTCCCTCTCTCTCTCTTTCTTTCTATATATACATATATGTATATATATATGTACATACACATACACACATATGGCAATACCCTCTTTACTGACTTGCTAGCAATCAAATTTTTGATTTGCCGACAAAATATTCGTTTCAACATGCAAATCTGATTCATTTGTCATTTTCCTACTCAAATTTCTTCCACTGCTCTCTATCATCAGATAAAATGTAACGTTTCCTTGAATTGGGAGAAACCTCACAATCAGGCCCTTCTCTGCTCAGCATCTTCTTCCTGTGCTCTGCTCCATCACCAGCTGAGCAGAACATCTCATGTTCCAGCCTTCCTCCAAGAGGCTGTCTTTCCCACTTCCTCACCCAGGAAACAGGTACTGGGTCTTTCAAGTCTTAGCTTCAGTATCCCTTCCTTGGACATTTGACTCTAGACTCCTCAGCACACTTAAGGGTACATTTCCTGAGACTCTAATGCACCTTGCACTTATTCATGACATATTATCACTCTTTATTTTCGTATGTATCTCCACATCAAACCATGAATTCACTGAAACAAAAGCCTCTATCATTTCTGTCTGATGTCTTCAGTCCTCTGCATTGTGAGGATAACATAGTGTGTGCTTGGTAAATAGTTGTTGAATAAATGAATGAATCAACTGTTCCCTAAAACATATGTCTGCATGGATGACCTGCAGACATCTAAACACTTTATGTTAAAAATTAGCTCCTTATTTCTCCTTTTGATTTTATCTTAGACTTATGCATCCATTCTCTGAAGCAAAAAATCTGTGAGTGACCTTGTTTGTTTCTGTTTCCTACCTTTAATAAGAAGGAGATCAGAGTCATATGAACTTAACTTACCAAATTTCTCTCAGCTCTTCTATGTTAATTATATGACTGATTTTAACTCATATCTTTGTTCCAGTCTCTTTCCACTTTGGTTCATTCTCTACACTATTATTAGATTTATCTTTTCTGAGATCTAATCTAATTTTGTCTCCTCTATTTGAAAGCTTACATTGGTTCTCATTGCCTACAAGTATGGTAGCCTGAATTGTAAGACTCTTTTTACCACATTCCCCCAGCATATCTTTAGTTTTATCACCTAATAACCAAACCAATTCCATGTATACCCTATACAATAATTACAACAAATATTCTGTCTTTCCCCAAACATGCTATGCTCATAGATATCTTCAGATTTTTGCAAATGCTCATCTCCTCTTGGGGCAGTGGAACTCCTATATTGACTTAGCTCAAAGTTAGAAGGAAGGTCATTGTATTTGACCTTCTGATACCTTACTCTCTACACTGATATTCCATTTATTCATTTATTCACCCATTCCTCAAACTTTATTTGTTCACTAACCTTGTGTTAGATCTTATTTTAGGCACCAGGGAATTAAAAGATGAAAAATGAAAATTAAATCCTGTTAGAACTCACACACCTGAGGTAAAATAAATAGATAGCATAATATAATACTGGTTTTTTAAAAAAGGACTAAAATACTTAGGAAAGTACAATAGTCTTAATGGCATACAATGCTTCTGATTTTTCTCTTACAAAACTCTTAAATTATCTACTGTATAGACTATAAAATTACTGTTTCATAAATTGCCAGAAATATCCTCTTTTGACTCTGTGACTTCATTTGCTTATCAGCATCATTTACTTCTAGTCTCTGAGACATAGCTCAATTTCTCTTCAGTTTCTAGGTTATAATTCTCAACCACCATTAAGATGGAAGTCTTTGAAATTTCCATGAATCTTGTACATTACCTTAGTCTTGGAGAGAATACTGGAAATTCACTTTTCTCTGAGGTATTTCCAGCTGTCAATCATGCTACTTGGATCCTACTTTTCAGGGGCTGTATTTTAATCATAGCTATTGTTTTATAATGTTTATAATGTGTTTATAATGTTTATAATGTTTAAAATGTTTTATAACTATTTAATTGTCTATCTCTCCTGTCATTTGTGGACTTCTTGAGGGAAGGAACTTTTCTTGCTTATTTTTGTAACTTTAGCTCTGCACAATATTTAGTACATAATAGGTACTCAAAAACAGTTTTCAAAAAATAAGTGAATGAATGACTATTGCTATTTCACTCTTGACTTAGGAGACTGAACCCAAATATCTGATGATAGGTGGTAGTCTCGGTTGCTGACAGATTGTGTTCTTTTATATTTGATTCAAAAATAGTTCAGAGGCAGTCTAAAAATCCTTTTGGAGATGTAAATGCTGCATTTTATTCTTTGATATTAACAGCAGATGCTCTCTTATGCAAACACCTCTTAAAGAATTCTCTAGATTAATTGACACTGCCCGTCATTTGTCTGATGTAGTGATGCCCACAGTTTGTGGATACCCCTTTAATGTGCCTGCATGCTTTTTCTTTCCTCACTTGAGTTTTATGCTTGCTGAAATTCAGGTCCGTTTGTTCTAAAACCCGTTTATGCCATCGATAGTTAATATAGAAATTATGACATTTAAATAAAGTTGTGTAAACTTACCTAATGTAAGTGTCAAAAGCAAGAGAGTTTTTTTTTTTTTTTTTCTGGGAAACATTAAATTGACTCCTTGATTCCTACAGAAAGATATGATGAAAGAGAGTTGTTAAAAGACGGCTTTCAAATTATCTTTCAGCAAGAACTATGTAAAAGACTGGGAGGAATATGTAGTCATATAGCTTCAGATATACTTTTAGATTCCAGCTCCATTTTTTAAAAGAAACTGAAGCAAATGCATCATAAGTGTAAAGATGATGCAGAACCCCAACCAGCGGATCCATACCCAAGAAAAGGCCTAGATTTAAGTTAAAAATTAGCAAATAAATGCAATTTAATGTTCTAAGTGAAAATAAAAGGTTCAAGGTAAATATATATCATTTTGATGATTACCTACTTTAATGTACTTTTTGATTATTTGATTCTGGTCCTGGTTGCTTGGATAAGATTGCTTCTTATGGGTTTATAATCGTCTTTCTCAAATACTGTATTTTCCTCCTAATGAAACAAAAGCAAAAATCAAGCACTTTGATTCAATTACTTTTACCTACTTTCTACTGGGACATTTTAGTAAGTTTTTCTTTCCCAACAACTACTTTACAGTATCCAAGGGGAAATCTCTGTTTTTCATTATAACACAGACATCTAAGGATTTTTCTTTGCCCAATGTAACTATCTTTAGAAAGCATTTGATTCTCATGGAAGCCATTCATAATATCTTGACACTCATGGGCCCCAGCCAAATTAGTATAGAAGAATGCCTTAACCTTCACTACAGAACACTTAGGAAGGTCGACTGTGGGCAGATGTGCAGAGTCTTGAATTAATGCTTTAAAAGCATAACAAAATTTTACTTTCCTTTACTGTATCATCCAAACCAGTCATATAACACTTTTCGGACTCATCATGGGCAAAACATTTCTTATTATGTACCAGATTGCTTTGTATGGGGCAGCATGTTTAAATCCTTGACCAAAAGTCTGAGATTTGAGAATAACATAATCCTCAGACACAGTGATTAGGGATCCCAAGCCCTGTTAGATTGTGAGTTTAACTGCTTGTGGAAGGTAAATTTGGTCTCTCATACACTGTAGAGGAGTCTCCAGAGGAGACAAAGTTCTCTAAGAACTTTCAATATAATTAGATATAATTAGATAAGAATCCACACTCATGACCAGGGCTTCCCAGAATACTGGATGCTGTTTCCTCTTCAACATCTTCTTGTACTTCCTAGTTTACCATGCTTAACCACAGCAGCAGCTTTGTTTTGCCCATTTTACATGTGCCTCAGGCTTTCATCCTTCCTGTCCCCATTTTTTTGGAATACTCTCCCCAAATCTTCACATAAATGGCTCCTTCCTGCTATTCACATCTTGCTTCAACTATCACTTGCTCAGAGACATGTTTCCTGACCACCTGTGTAACATGGCCACACTCCCACCCCTACTGGCACTGTCTCTTATGTACTTGTTTTATTACCTTATAACACCTACTGGTTTCTGCATTATTCTTACTTGTTAGTTTACTTGTTTGTTTGTTTGGTTTTGGTCTGGCTTAGTCAGAACATAAGCTCCATGAGGTACAGTTCTGTACAGTTCTTAGATCCAACCACTGTAGAATTCTGAGTCCTTCAGGATTTTCAGGTCAATGAAGGATTGGCAGTGAGTATATGATATTTTGAGAGAAATTTCACTGACTACTTAAATGGAAAGAATTTGTCACATCCTCAAGTTAGGTCTCCCAAGCTCAGCAAGTAGGAATTGAGTAGGACTTTGAAAGTTAAAATCCCATTGTGTGGGATTCTGTGATTTAATAGACATGCCCATATTGAAGAAAAAATGTAAAATAAGAGTGCCATGTTCACTTGAGTTTTTAGATTATTACTGACACATATAATGGTTCCTATCAATAGTTATTTCTTCTGAAAAAACTTTAGAAAAAAGGAAAATGGGGAAAATAAAAATCTTTATTAAAAACATAATTCATAGTCATCTAAGTTCCATGGACTGTTATATACACTGAGATAAGTTAGAGGAGGCTATAAAAATGCTATCTGGTAATTTATAAGCTAAAATTTTAAGAAAATGGAGGAAAATGAAGACATGAAAATAAACTCAAGTTTCGTAATCTCTGCAATGGGCTTTCTTAGGGTTTTTGAATTTGTGGTCCAATATATCCCTTTACTGAATGTTAGGATCAATGTATTCATAATAAATGTATTGTTCTCAGTGAATATTTTGATTTTTAAGTTCTAAAATGTTGGTTAAGAAACCATTAGCGTTAGGCATCAGATCTATGAAGGTGGAGGGAGAGGGCTTGAGTGGTATACACAGCTTTCTTCCCATGGCCCTATTTGTGAAAGAAGAGATGTCCTGCTCCCCACTGGCACCAGAGAAGCATGAAACTGGCACTGGTGGTGAAACCACTGACGCTGTGCTGTGAAAATCCTGCCATCCAGTACCAGCACCACTGGGAACTTCATCACCGGAAAACCTTTGCTTATTCACAAGTCAGGGGACATATCCTCTGGCAAAACTGTCAGTGTGTAGCTGCTGCCATTACAGGCATTTCTCTTTTCCTCCTATCCAGAAAAATCCCAGAGAGAAAGAAGATATCCCAGAGAAGACAAGACCCTACAAGGTTGTGGTCCTCTCTCCAAGGTCTGATGGGAGAATGCTGTCAGTCAGTTTGCTTCCTAGAGGGTAAGTCTGTGGTCACTTTGATAATGGTTTGCTCAATTTAAAAACTGTTATTTGAGAGAGAAATGCAGCTACAATGTACTACACTCAACTTCAAGCTGGCCTTTCTACTATCTCGAGATCAAAGTGTCCCTTTTCTTCACTCTGCTAATCAAGGATTTATATATGAAATGCAATGTAACCATAAACCCAGTCTACCTTTCACTGGCTATGCTAATGGAAGGTTTGCTTGTTCTTATCACTTATTGAAGGTGAGAATGTCCTAACTATTCCTCTTGAGTTAAAAATTACATTTACCCTTATAAGGCAAGAAATTAGCTCAAGCTTCAACTGGTGATTCCTAACTAGGTTTTTAAATAAAAAAGAAAAACATAAAATAATGCCACAGTGGAGCCTCTTCCTCCAGTTTTCAAGTTTTAGCTTGGATTCTTAGCCTAATTCAAGAAAGCTGAAATGCTACATTTATATGAATCAAGTTTATGAACCATTTAATTTCTCACCTCCTTGGGAAAAGGTTTGTAAAATAAATTATCCAGTAGACCCCAAAGGCTTAAATATGATACCACTTTATTAATCAGAGGCTCTTGACAAGGTGCCCATGGACTTCAAAGCAGGGGATGAGAATGATTCAAAACACCCCCAAAACTGTGTGTAAAGTTTATGGTCTGTGTGATTTGTGCTTTTTTTTAAATGAGATGAATTGCCTTCATTATATTGCCAAGATATAGACAATACAAAAAAGTAAAGAACAACTGCTTTGGCAGAAATATTTTTAAAGTAGTATTAGAACATACTCTTTGAGACACAACAAAATACCTTGGACAGCTACCGATTCAAACCAGGATACAAAAGTTAATTCAAAGGAAGCAAACATTGATTGATAATTGTTTTTAAAGTTTTATTTTTAGCCTCTGTGGTGTTGGATATGGTATATCCTCTGTGGTAAATGAAAATGCCACAAGAAGACAGGCTATATTTGGTTTTACCTTCAAGGGTACTTTCCTATGGAAAAAGACGTTTTTAAGTAGTACCCAACCACTGAGCATGAAGTGGACATCTCTCCTGTGAATTGTCAGTAGTTTTCCTTCAGTTCAAACTATTTTCCTATGGAAAATGAGAGACATTTTAAGAAATTTAATTTTAACATAATCCTTAGACTGTGTTCATTTTGTATTAGATAAAATGTTGGTAACAATTACCTTGGCGATCTTTCTGGCTAAGAAAAAAATGTAAAGATTGAGATATATAAAAATAATAGGACAAAACATGGGAAATGATTTTACATGTGGTTTTATCTCATTTCCAAAATATATTTTAAACATTAAACTACAATTTATTTTCATAATACAAATTTCAAGCAGTTATTCATCAAACATTTATTATGCACACACTACATACCAGGTTCTTATCTGGGAGCTGGAGACCCAGCAGTGAACAAAAAGGACAAAGTTCCTGTTTTCATGAAGTTTATATTTTAGAGGAGAGATATATAATAAATGGATAAAGATAAATAGAAAGTTCAACACCAGAGAGACAAAATTTTGCTATGAAGAAAAATAAAACAAGATAAGGAAATAGAGGCTGTTTAATTGGTAAGGTTTGGCTGCTTAAGATAAGGTAATCACCTGAAGTTTCATTGAGGAAGTAACTTTAGGGCATAGATAGAAATGGGAAGTCATGGAAAATATGAAGGAAGAAAGAAGAAAAAAATAAAGAAAAAGGAAGGAAGAATGAAAAGAAATGAAGGAAGGAAGGAAGAAGCAAGTGCAATAGTTATGAGGAACTTATTGAAGTAACTTATAAATACTTATCTGAACATTAAATATGACTAATGTATATTTTAAGAATATATGTGCACATAACATATATACCAGACTG
>JAQIFY010006509.1:0-10245 GCA_028533085.1 Varecia variegata
AAAAAAAAAAAAAACAGAATGATGGTATTTTAACCATACTGCCAAACTGTGGTAGAGAAATTGGTAAATATTCATGAAATCTTTTCAAAATTTTTGCAACCACTGTTCTTTTAGACATATTCACTAGGCAGTAACATGCATCAATGTGTTTTGTGATACTTATCCTGTTTGGTGACATCCCCTTTTCTGGCTTAACCTTTCATCTGCAGTCCTGCACTTAGTCCTCTCCATTTCTAGCTTTTAATAGGTTCCTTGTCAAATTTACCCTAATCTTGTCTTTTTAATATATCCTCCTCAGTTATGCTATGGCACTTTCATGTTCTTCGTGCTTCCAAGAATCTTTACATACTATTCCCTTCCTTAGAATTCCTGACCCCCATTTTTTTCCAATTGTTGAGTGGCTCCTTTTTTTTAAATATAAATCTTAAATGCCCTCTTCTCTAAATGGCATTCTCCTTCCACTGCAGTCTAGTGAGTTTTTCTTATTGCTATGCTACAGTGACATATCATTGACATAGCATTTATATATCTCTGTTACTCTTTCTCTGCATTATGTTGCATGAATTATACATTTGTGTGTACTACCCTCTGGTTTGACCTCATTAGTGTAGAGACTGTCTCTTATTGACATCTGTATCATCAGTGTCTTTTTCACTGCTTGATCAGTACGTCACAGTTGCTCAAATATTATCCAATGAGTAAATTGAGTATGTGTGTGATATTTATGCCA
The DNA here is from genome assembly GCA_028533085.1 of Varecia variegata. Classification (NCBI taxonomy): domain Eukaryota; kingdom Metazoa; phylum Chordata; class Mammalia; order Primates; family Lemuridae; genus Varecia; species Varecia variegata. Next base: position 731 of record JAQIFY010006509.1, read on the forward strand.
TATGCACTTGTGTGCATGTGTTTTAGCCTCAGGCTTGAGCACAGTGAGGGTAGAGATTTTGTCATTCATTTTTATATGCCCTACCCTAACCATACCTCTGACTAAATTCATAATGTTCATAATGATGTACAAAATGAATTAAGTTAAATGAGATGCCTGGGATTATATATATTTGCATATTTCTCATATTCTCTTATTTTCTAAAAATGTCATTGAAACTAACTTCAAGACACAATTAGGAACATATGGAAAAAAGAAAAAAAAAACTTTTTAGGAAGCATGACAGTAATAGTTAACCTCAGTAATATTGACCTTCATAATAAATTAACTCAGGATATTTGTAGTATTTCATGTGTGAATAAATAAATCATAGTGAAATTAATTTAGAGGAAAGTGCTTTTTAGAGGAATATGTTCACTCACTTTGCTGGTCACTCAAAAACAAAAATCTCCCTTAAGGGCTTACTGAATATCTGTTATACTGTGTTATATTCTAATGATCCCAAATTATTTTTTGTCTATGAATATATTTAAGAGAAATGTATTATGAACATATAAAACTAAGTAAAAACATTTCTAGGTATTTCTATTTAGGCTCATTATTAGAAAATTTATTCAGGAAATTTAAGCACATAATAGGAGAAATGCATTGTTTTAAATTTATAGCACATTATAGTAGCTATTAGAAAGTATAAAATTTTAAAAAAATATGAAGAATTCAACTCAAACTAAATCAAATTCTCTATTCTTCCATTTTAGGTTTCTGCCTTCATGCTACTATTAATAATTTAAATTCATTGTGTCTCAAAATAAGCCTTGAAAGCAAATGCTAGTATTCATGAGGAAGGTTATGTTAGCAATTTTTTTTTTAATTTGTGAAATGAAAACAATGATTTCAGGTGGATAGTTTCAGTAGAATAAGATTCAAAACTATGAGGTAAGTGATACAAATATTTTCTAAATTTCCTCAATGAGTTGACTTAAGTGGAAATATAACCTTGAATGTCGTCAGTACAGGAAATGTATCTTCAATGGACTTTACCTGTCCAAACATTACTGTGAGGAAACTCTTTAACAGTGTGTTACTAAGTATGACTCTTTAAACACTGTAGAGAATATTAGTCCATATATTAACATTTTTTCTTAAGAATTTAGAAAATGCTTACAAAATCAACTAAGTTCTACGGTTTCCTTTCTGATCAAATAACCAAGGCCCTTTAGAAAGATTTCCAAACACGTTCATCGTAAACGCTGTGAAAATTCTCATGATCCTTCTGAATTTTTTCCCTCCAATAACTTTATTTTCACCTTCTTCAAGATTTTCTTATACCTGAATATGAAAGCAGAAACACTTCTATACACTCAGAAGTTTACACACGAATGCGCGCACACACGCGCGCACACACACACACACACACACACAAACACTCTGCAGGATATTGCATTATTTTGTGTTTTATTTTTGAGCTGTTGACCTATTAAACAAACCCATATGTCATAATTTTGAATTTTCTTCAATTCAGAAATGGTCAAATTTTCTTCAAATTGATAATCTAATAACTTAAATAACCTAAATAATTTTTTTTAGTATAGAATAGAAGAATGAACATGCCAGAAGTCAAATATGAATGACAAAAACAGAAGATATGATATAAGAGTGGGTATTAAGGAGCAGAAAATAGTATAGATGGTAATAAATACTAATGGGAGTGATACAATCATGAAAAACAGCCCACTAATCTGTAAGGGGAAATAATCAAGTCTGCTTGTAAAGGATCTTGAAAAGTTTCATTCCAGAATAGTTGTCTGAGTTCTAGACAAATATAGCTGTAAAAGCATTTCTAGGAATGGGAACAGTTATGTGAATATGTATGAATATAATATTAATAGCAGGACCTGCTCAAAAATAAAAATGCTGTGAGAATTACATAGTATAGTCTTCTTAGGTGAGGGGAAAAAAAGGATGTATTTCCAGGGCAAGAAGTTTTTATTATCCCAACTTCTTAATAGATACTTATATTGTCATGAATATTTTACAAATTCAGCATCTCAATGTCATCTATATTTCTATATCTTTGACATAGCATATGCCATACCCCTGCTACTCTGAGCTTCTTTCTAAAATGTCTAATGAAATATTCACTCAATTTCACATTTTAGAAAAGACCACAATAGGTAACCTTAACATGAAATACATTGAGTTTTATAAAGTTTCTGTTGTACTTTGAGAATCTCCAATTAATAATGAGATAGGTCTAAGTGCACCAGAGATCTAGGCAGCAAGTGTGATATCCTTACGTTACACCCCACACATAAGCACATTAAAAGTCTCTATAGAATAAGACACTTCTTGGCACACGGATACAACTTGGAGGCAGGAGGATATTGTAAAAAAAAAACACATAGATTTAATATTAGATCATATTAGACCTATTAATAGTATTAAATTGTGCCTAAGCTTTATGTGCAGAGTATATTTGATTAATTAGATAAATTGCTCAACGTAGCCATTACTTTACTGGAAAATGGAAATGTTAACACTCTCTTTTCACTTTTTGTGTAAATTCATTCATTCATTGATTTAAATAAACAATATTAACTCAACATCTCCTATCTGCAAGGTATTGTTCCAGAAATTGAGACCACAGTACATGGAGGCCCTGTCTTCATCATGCTTATATTGCAGTGGAGGAAATGAAAACTAAATAAATAAACCCGCAACTGTTATTATCATTAACTGATATTAGTTACTGATAAGTGCTATGGGTAAGAATTGTTACTTTAATAGGATAGAGTAATAAGAGAGTCTATAGAGTTGTTAGTAAGTAACTCTCAATGAAGTAGTGTGAATAACCTATCCAGCATATGTTAAGTTCTCAAAAAGCAGTGGCTATTAGTTTTGTATCAGGATATATAACCATTAAAAAATCAAGAGAAGAAGCCAAAATTTTTAAATATGTGACTAGTTGAAAGTGATTTATCCAAATAATCCCTCTCCCTTCTCACCCCATTTATTATCATTTAATGTTTCTTAACCCAGTGTTAATAATAAACAATCATAAAAGATAATAATGACAAAGATTTGTCTCCAAATCATTGTTGTACATTTTCAAGCACCATAATCATTCTTAATAAGTGATCTATATTTTTGTTAATAATTATATTTAATTTTTAGAGAAACAAAAATTCCTTAAAAATTCTCCTAATTATTATTACTTAAATAAAAATTGAAATGAAGAAATCCAACTGTTGCTCTATAAAATTACACAAATATAATATAGAAGATTTTTAAATTTATAATTAAATATAATATGCAAATATCTAGAAAGGTTATTAAACATTGCACAATTATTTGAGGAAACACTTAAACTAAGAAGTGTTTAAATAGTGTATTAAATAGTTTTTCTTATATTAAGTTTGGTTGGTGGTAATACTTAAGTATCATCTTGTCTTCCCCAATTATCACCATCAAGGCAGAGCCTGAGATAAGAATGTATATGCAGGTATTTTTTTTAGAAGGAGTACCAAGATCCAAGAAGGAAGGACCAGGGAGCATGAGTAAGGATGAAGTTTCAATAATAAGAGTGAATTATTCTGTCAACTCTGAGGGAAATTTGAACTCAGTTGTCTTTGGGACCTTCAAAAACCATGTAGAATGTTTTCAAAACTATCCAAACAATTACATGCACCTAAATTATTGATTAACAGGAAGAAGTATTTATCAATAAGTCACCCTTTTCCCATTGGTCAAGGTTGTCTCTCTGGGAAGATCTCCTACATTTCAAGGCTATGTATGCCTGGTTGAAGAGTAAGCTTTTAAAGACATTTTCTGCATTGAGAAATTTAGGAACAGAATGTGAAATGCAGGGCTCAACAGCTCGGGGGACAAGTATAAACCAAAAACATTTCACAATGTGTACATATCAAATCATCATGTTGTATATCTTAAATATAGACGATTTTTATTTGTCAATTATACTTTAATAAACCTGGAAAAAATAAATAATATAAATACCGTTCTATGTAGGAAAATAAACATTTCTGGGAGCACAGAATGCATTTGCATGTAAGAGAACTGAGATATGAAAATTTCTTAAATTAATAATATAACCCATAATGTACTATACATTGGAAATAAAGCGACAATGTATTTGATATTTCTAAATAGCTAGAAGAGAGGACTTCAAATGTTCCCAACACATAGAAATAATATATACATGAAGTGATAGATATCCTAAATACCTTGACTTGATCATTACACATCCTATGCATGTAACAAAATATAACATGTGCCCCATAGATACATACAAATATTATGTATCAATAAAAATAAATAATAAGTTAATTAAATCCAAAAAATGAATGCATGCCTAAAATCAGAGGTGAGATTATAATAATAAAAATGTTTCACAGTAGAACAAAAATAGATATGATAGTTAGAGGCCACTACAGACATGTTTAAAAGGCAAGTTATCTTTCCCTCGCACCCTCACACACATTCCTTAATTTTTTTTAATTTTTTAAAAATTATTATGGGTACATAATTATTGTATATACTTATAGGGTTCATGTGATGTTTTGATACAGGCATACAACGTAAATTAATTAAATCAGAATAAATGAGATATCCATCACCTCAAGCATTTATCATTTCTTTGTGTTAGGAACATTCCAACTCTACTTTTAGTTATTTTAAAATATACCTTAACTTACTGTTGATTATAGTCACTTTGTTGTGCTATTAAATATTGTTCCTTCTATCTAACTCTATCTTTGCACACATTAACCATTCACACTTTATCCCACCCTCATTCCTTGTTTTTAAAATAGAACGTTTTTTCTCATTCTCCATTTTCCTATAACAATTTTCCCTTGTTTAAAAAATTGTTGCTAGAAAAGGTTCTCATAATGTTCATTTATCCTTTCTTGTAAAGTGATCCACTTGATTATCTCACATTATAATTTAAGCTGGTTCTTTACTATTTCTAAAGATATGTCAGGAAAGCAATGAAATCATAAATATATTTTGCAGGCCATACAACTAAAGTTCCATTGAATCACCCTTTAACTTTTCTGTTGACATGCTTTTATTGTCTCAAAGCTTTGAGATGAGGCAGTGTAGATTTATGAAGTAAAAAACTTGTTTATTCCTCAATTCCTCTTTTTTCTCCCTGGGAATTACTTCCAAAATGAACTACAATACATGCAAATAAATCCTTTCTAATTCTCTAATTTGTGTCAGTGGAGGAATCCACACTGAAACACATATATCATTACACAGTTGATTTAGTCTGAAACCATCATTTATTCCAAAAGAAATACGGGGCTGTGTGTGCCTATGTATAACATTTATGCTAATTTCTGCCGTCAAGTTAATGTAATATAAACTTTAGAGTAGTTATTTATTTCAGAATTTGGCAATTTCAGCCTATACAAAAATAACTATAATATAAATTTGTAAAAGTATTGAAATTTTGTCTCTCAAATATGGTCACTATTGTAACCTTGTATAAGTATAATAAAAATTAATAAAAGTATAGATACTTTGTTTCTCAAATATGGTTACTATTTTATTTGTTAGTTTATCACATTGTGAAGTGATGACATTATAATTCTAAAATCATGTTGCAAAATAAAAACAGTCAACAAGATGCAAATTACTATTCATTACATATATGTATATTTAAAATAACAGGTACCATTTGTAAAATAATTACTAATTTATATAATTTAAGTACTGCTTGAGATATAAGAATATTAACATGTTCTGATACTGAAATTTCAGTTTAGTAGGTAGTATGATAGCTTAATTTGACTGTGTGAATCTCCAGAATCTTTGCAGGGTTAAAAAGAAACCATACTTTCTCTTATTGTTACTTTACCTATTTTTGAAATAGATAATAAATATTATACATTATATAATTATATATTATATATATTAGATAAACATTATTTTATAAGATTTACATATTTATGTTCATGTTTTGAAGTCTTCTAATATAGGTTTTTGTCAAATTATATTGTATTATTTTAACTCAATTATTCTGAGGAATGTTCTTCCTAGTTTCTTATATAAAAATCTCTATCATTTATAAGTGGTCATAATATACTATACATTTAGAAGATATGATTTTTGTGAATGCAAGTATTTTATTATTATAATAGGTAAAAATGCACACAACTATTTATGTTATTTTTCTCTTTTTGTAACAAAAATTTTTTACACATTGAATTTTAATATATTCCTCAGAAGATTTTTTATAAGCAAGGTTTGATAAAGTTTTTAATGCTATTCAAACCATCGATATAATATTTTGCTGAAAGTGAAGCATTCAAAAACCATAATCATGGTTCTCACTGGTTAGTCTCATGATCTAAACTAGAGATTTCACTTGCGTTTTTGAAATTCTCTAATGGAAAGTAAATTATTTTTTAAATATGAAATAGTCATTTATATATGATGCATTTATCTTCAGTATTATTATTAAATCTTATGATGAATATACATAATTTTATTAGTAAAATATTACCCAGGGAATATTATGAGCTAACAGAGTTATTATTTTTGGACATTTTATAAAATAGGTAGAGTGAGAGTGCTTTTTTCACTTTGTCTTGTACTATGTTAATGACCTCCTGCCTCAGAAGAGAAAAAAATCTCTCAGGGGATTATGAGTCATTTTATGGCAAAGTTTGTGTTTTGTTTATCTTACTCCTTCACACACATGCCCAGAGCCAAATAGAAAACTTTGCATATAAAAGACAATTGCCAATTGCACATGCTCTTTGTTTTTTATTTAAACCATGAGTATGTGCACAACTTATTTCTTTCATAAGTAAATAAATTAGACAACCCTACCAATAAATATTATAATAAAATTCTAACATATGCTAGAATATATTTTATATTCCTCTCAGGTTTTAAGAAGAAGATATTTACAGTTCTTATTTTGTAGATACTGTTGAGCCAATCTGCATAAAATATGATAAAACTCTGTTGGAGTAATATAATTGAAAACAGAAACTCTCTCCAACTCCGAATTCCTCTTCCCAAAGGTAGTAGAGAAAGAAAAACATTTTATTACTGAATAAGCATTAAACCAGAATGTGATAGGCATCACAGACAATCTGCTAAGAGATCTCACCCTTACATACAGCCAAGCAGATACAATTGATTACATACATATTTCCAAAATAATCAAGAGGATTTGACAGCATCATTCTGACACATAGTTTATCGCAAATTCACCTAATAATTAGAGTGACCATCTGTGTTAGGTAATTGACTTTATCCAGAGTACAAACAAACTTTCTATATCTTTATGACAAAAGGTAGTTTTGCAAATTGGTCAAGGAGTCTACCAAAGTTAGACTCCCATTTTCCCACAGGAAATGAGGGATTAGGCTGTTATCTCTCTTGATGTTTACATTTCAAGGAGATGGTTCTTGAGCCCTAGAGAAAGGTACTCACGGGTCATAAAGCTGACATAAGGTCTTTCTGGTTTTTAAAAGAATTCATATACATTTCAAATAGAGAAGAAAGTACTTTTTTTAAAAGTTATTATAAATATTTATTTTTATCTACAGAAATGAAACAAGGTAGCATACTAAAGAAAAATAATATGAGTGATATTTTATATGTCTCGGCTTTATTTGGGTGGAATGTTCTGTAGAGTTCTGTCAGACCCTTTTTATACATCTCAGTTTAGTTATTAATTCCATATATGATTATTTTCCATTTACTATCCCTAGATAAAGTTTTCTAAAGGAGATACTCTGAGGAAAAGGGGGGAAGAAATGAATTCCTTTAATTTCAACAGGGAGAAATAAACTTCTTATTTTGAACTTTTATTTGTTCTTACAATCTCAACACATAATACATCACACACAAGAATAAGAGTAGGATCATAATATGCCTAAATGTAAAATAAAATATTTTTGAAAATTATCACTAGAAATTTTTTAAATGTTTGCTATTTTTATGTCACACATTTCTAGAAGTATTTTGAGCACAATTTTAAACTTAATATTTTTGACATAATAAATAACCCCATATATATTTTATTGATTGATTGATTCACTTACTTATTTAACCAAGTAGTGGTCTAGCAGATAACTGGTGAACTAGAGGATATCTGAAACTATAATTTAAAATTGCCAACCTTTTTGATGTCTCATGGAAAACACATTGTAGTTCTGTTTCCTTATAGATTCAGAGAAAAGTTTTATTTGTCATGTATTGTATAGATCCCAGCTAGCCAAGAAATAAAATAAGTTCTGTGGTGAAATAAATAATGATGAATACCAAATTTACCTAAATATATATCGAGTTAAAAATATGGATAATCTGGTTAGACATCGGAAGTATTACAAATATTGATACTGTGAAATGCTAGTATAGTGTGTGTGTGTGTGTGTGTGTGTGTGTGTGTTTGATCGATAGAAAATATAAAGAATTATGTTGTCAATAGAAAAGAAGCCAAACTCTGTAAAATAATTTAAAGAGGTTTATTCTGAGTCAAATTCAAGGACCATGACCCAGAGCCACACCCAAGAAACCTTAAGCAAGTGGACTCTCTGTGGCTGGATTAGAGTTTGATTTTATAAATTTCAGGAAGACAGAGATTACAAGTAAAGTCGTAAATCAATACATGGAAGGCATACATTTGTTTGGTCCAAAAAGATGGGCCATCTCAAAGCAGGGGCTTACAGTGAAGGGGAAAGTATAGAACTTTAAAAATGAAGCAGAAAAATTTTGTAAAATAAGCCATTGTAATTTTCTTAGCCAGATTGTATCAGTTGGAAAGTGTACGTAAAAGGGAAAATTTGGAAATAAGTAAACATTGTGGTTTGTGTTTAGTTTTGGTTGGGTTTATTTTGACTGATTAACCTTTGTTTGTAGATATAAGAGATCAAGCTATTTGGATGGAAAGAGAAATAACAAATAGAAACATTTTCAAAAAAAAAATGAAACCAGTTGAGGGTAAAAGGTCAAGGTAAGGAAATACCATATTCTAAGCTAAAAATTTATCAGCCTAGATTCACACTATAACTGTTATAGTGATTTATCTATTAAATTTAAGCTCTTACCAGTAAAAACAGGTTGTGTGGGTTTGTTAGGGCTATGTCTTTGCATCTTGGGAAATTTTTATTAAACTAAAAGAAGCGGAAAATAGGTGTTAGGTCTCTCAGTGTCAACACAAAATATACAGGAACTATTATGGAACTTTTCAATGTTAATGTAGCCTATGAGAGAATATATCTTAAACTAAAAAATGTAAAGTATATCTCATCTATCTTAAGTGATTTCATTAATCAGGAACATTTCAATATCCTTTCTTTCATACAGGCCTATTCAAATATAACTCTGAAGACTTGAGATTTGTGTTTGGCGGTGGGAAGATGGTTATCTCCAAATACTAACTCTGAATGGAGAAATTATATTTAGGTTTTGCAAAAATAAGAAAGGCTTCTGTTTTCTCTCCACACTCCTTTCCCTTTCTCTTTCAATACTAC
>JAQIFY010000651.1:0-14884 GCA_028533085.1 Varecia variegata
TAAAAATACTAGCTTTTTTCATTTATTATGTTTATAGGCATTCACTGCTTGAGTCAAAGTTAGACTTGTTAAGTGATTAAAGGCAATCTTATTACAGCAGCATGTACTTATTTTATTCTAGAAGAATAAAATGCATAAACAGAAACAGCTTTTATTTTTGTTTGCAATCTGTAAAATTGAGTTATTTTGCTGATGTAAAATACCAATAACTCACTCGAGGACCATGCCAAATTCTGAAAATGCCTCACACCTACTTCTTAAATGTGTTAAAGTTAGAGCATGTCCCAGACTTGTCCAGAGCAGAAGAATTGACTGCTCTTCACCATGCCTTCCCCAGTGACAGCACTGCATTGGGAAAAGCCAGAGTGAGAATTTTTAAAGGCAAAACACCTAAAATGGCTCTCCGTAGGTGGTATCTACTTTCACACTTATCAGATTGTACATGATCTCCTACCCTTAATTTCTTTCCTCTAATGGGCTGATTTGGTTTGACCTGTTGAGAATGGTGTCCATTATCTAATGAGTCAGGAGAGAAAGGGATTTTTGTGGTTACATGTAAACTTGTGATAGGTCTGCAGAAGTTACAGGGAAAGAGGGTAGTGAGAAGTCAGCCATGATCCACCTATGTGAAGGTCACACCAGCTTCATTGTACACTCTGAAGACTTTCTCAATGGCATTGACATAGGCAGCTGTTCTCAGGTCCAATCCCAGATTATACTTCATGGCTGTGCGCATAATTTGCTGAAATGAAAGAGAAAGTGTAGTGAAGACCACCCCAACTCAAGTAGCTGGGCCATGACCACACAAGGCCCAGACTGGCCTGGTACAAATTACCCTGTCATCATTTCCGGGCAGGACGTAAACAGCCAAAGCCAAACTACTTTGGCAGCAGAACAATCTCTAGGCAGGAAGGACTAATTCTCTGGAATTAATAAAAATAATTATAGTCTAGGTGGCAGTAAGAAATCACCCTTTAGACATCCTGTTATCTGGAACCAGTTCCTTTGATATACTTTATGATTGTTTAAAAGAACTAACAACAGGCCAGGCACTGTAGCCCATGCCTGTAATCCTAGCACTTTGGGAGGCCGAGGCAGGATTGCTTGAGGCTAAGAATTTGAGATCAGCCTAAGCAAGAGTGAGACCCCCTTTTCTATTAAAAATAGAAAAAATTAGCCTGGTGTGATGGCACGTGCCTGTAGTCCCAGCTACTAGGGAGGCTGAGGCAGGAGGATCGCTTGAGCCAGGAGTTTGAGGTTGCAGTGAGCTACAATGATGCCACTGCACTCTAGCCCAGGCAACAGAGTGAGACCCTATGTCCAAAAAAAAGAAAAAAAAAAAAAAAAAAGAAAAAAGCACTAACAATGGGATGAGGAAAACTAGAATTACACAGCAGTGATGGCTACACAGTACACAGCCTAGTGAACACTGAAGGCTGCTGAACTGTATACTTTAAAAGGATGAATTTATAGTATATCAATTATCTCAATAAAAAATTAACGAAACCATCACTAAGAAGCATCACCTTCTTTATCAATATCTGTTTTATGCTATTTCAACTTAAATCCAAGTAGATAAAATCTGAACTCAAGAAGAAATTGGGAAAAATGGTCTCAAATTGTGTTTAAGACTTTAAACTAGGGGTTGGGTGCGGTGGCTCACGCCTGTAATCCTAGCCCTCTGGGAGGCCGAGGCGGGAGGATCGTTTGAGCTCAGGAGTTTGAGACCAGCCTGAGCAAGAGTGAGACCCCGTCTCTACTAAAAAAAATAGAAAGGAATTAGCTGGACATCTAAAATACATAGAGAAAAAAATTAGCCAGGCATGGTGGCGCATGCCTGTAGCCCCAGCTACTTGGGAGGCTGAGGCAGGAGGATCGCTTGAGCCAAGGAGTTTGAGGTTGCCATGAGCTATGCTGACGCCACGGCACTCTAGTCCGGCAACAGAGTGAGGCTCTGTCTCAAAAAAAAAAAAAAAAAAAAAAAAAAAAAAAAGACTTTAGGGATTGGGAGTCAAAATAACTTTGACTTATAGCCTTCTACAGCTATAGTCTAGTGGGGCACTGAGCTGTAATACAGTTCCGCTGACTACGCCATATCTGGCTAACTCCCAAACATCATTCCCTCCTAACTTGGCATTATTATTTATTTCCAAAGCCTGGTAAACATATTTGAAGACTCTGAGAAAACTGCTGATCATTTGCGACCGACAAGGCATGTGTTTTGCTACACACAAATGAGGACCATTTCACAGATTCCTATTTTCTATCAGCACACAGAGTTTGGCAGCTGGGATAACACAGTTGAGTTGTATTTCATGTGACTTCCAGAAACAAACAGCATCTGACACGTACCCTGGCAGAACGCTCCATTGTGTACGCCAAGCCAGAGTGGACGATGTCTTTCTCAGAGGCACCCTATTAGGAAAAAGAACACGAGTTTAACAAAACCACACAAAGACACGCTGTGTCGCTGTGTAAGATTACAAAGGGTTCTTAAGTCAATAAAAAATCAGAAGTGTTTTATCTTTCAGTAAAGATATATGTAATTTCTGAACAGTATCAAGATACAGTATGTTGATATTTATTGAAATAGCTGCACTTTAACCACAATTTAATTTTAATTATATTTGACAAAAAACAAATACTCATGAAATAACATTATGGTTAAACAATGAACATAGAAAAGTACGGACCAAGAAACACGAGGGTAAGTAGTGAGATCAGCACCTTTCACTGGTCTGAGACACAGACGTGCTGAAGCAACATGGTACACTGTCCACAGCATAGTGTAGTCCCTGTGAACAGGGACACCAGGCAGGGGAATCTAGTTAAATACAATAGTGGCTCTGGGGTAGAATCTTGCCTGCGTGTTCGGTAGTACCATCAACTTTTAAAGCTACATGATCTTAGTAGGTCTTTGATTCTACTGATGAGGAAACTGAGGACGAGAGGCTGGCCAAGGTTACAGACAGCTACTCTTAGAGCTGGGATGTAACCCAGGGCTTCGCTTCCAACACCAAGTAAGCTTATCTCTTTCCTATGTTCATTACCTTCATCTAGTTTGTTTCTTGGAGTGCTTTCTAAAAAGTTAAGGGCAATTAACTATCACTAGCACTCCTAATAATGTGACATACAGAGCTATGAAACACATATCCTGAAATGTCAAATAAAAACTTAAAGTGAGTCACCAATAAAAGTTATCTGCAGTGAACATTATTCAATTCATATTGTGTTCATTTAAGAAAGTCTATTTCTGTAACATTTATACTAATCAAGAAACATTTGAAAGCCGGGTGTGGTGGCATGTGTCTGTAACCCTAGCTACCCTGGAGGCTGAGGTGGGAGGATTAGGAAGGGGAAATAAACTTGTTTTGCAGGCAGAATACTGTGGTTTCTTTCATTTATTCATTTACCAAATATTTATTGAGTACATACTACACTCTTCCAGGTACTGGGGATACTGCAGAAAGCAAAATTAAAACTCTGTTCTCATAGTGTTTATACTCTAGTATGAGGAGACTGTACATACATGGACTTAAACCATGAGGCTATGGAGATCACCGAAGTTTTGAATCAAGCCAGAGAGCGGTTCAGAGACTGAGGCCTTCCAGTGGTAAGAGGATGGAGAGTTGAAAAGGTACCAGCAAAGCAAGGAGAAGAAATGGCCAGTCAGGTAGGAAGAAAACCAGGACAATGTGGTGTCCTGGAAGCTAAGAAGAAAATATTTCAAGAGGGAGTGACCAATTGTGATAAGAGCTGCTGATAGGTCAAATAAGAGGAGGACTGAAAAACAACCCCTGGATGTGGCCATGCTGATGTCACTGGCTATCTTGACAAGAATGGTTTTGGTGGAGCAGGTTCACGTAGAGAAAAACTGGAGACAGAGTATATACAACAACTCTTTCAAGGAAGTTTGCTGCAAGGGAAACAGAAATGGCAATGACTGGAAGGGGAAGTGGGATTAAGATTTGTATTTAAAAAAAAAAAAAAAAACGGTATGTGGTACACTGAGACGAATGACTCAGTAGAGGGACAACTGATGGTGCAGGAGAGAGAGGGGAAGACTTGCTAGAGCAGTGCATCAGCAAAGGTGAGGACCAGCCAGCCCATGCTCAGAGCTGGGCTTAGATGGAGCACAGGAGCCTATCTACAATAAGAGCACAGATGACACAGGCCAGGGTGTGGATACCAGGGGCTGGGGAGAGGTGAAAGTTCTCAGACTGCTTCAATTTTCTCTGTGAATAAATACCAGGGTTGTGAGCTGGTGTGCAGGGGAAGAGAAAATATCACCCAGGATGGGGAGAGAACGAATGGAACACGGAAAAGCAGTATGACTGTTGGACAGTGGGAGCCCACTTGAGGTTAATGGTCAGAATGTGAGCTGTCAGCAGGGCCTCCGGCTACAGGGGCACAGGCACGGAGGAGGCCGAGAGCTGGGATCTAATCAGGGTTTAGGTGTTAACAACGGGTATGATGAAGCACAACAAGACCAGGGAATGGCTGTAATGATGGCGCATGGAAATTAAGTTAGATAAGGAGAGAAGTGAGGGCATTAGGGGGGATGAGGACAGGGTCAATCATGTAGGGCCAAAGCAGGGTAGGATGGGTGGGAACTAGAGGGAGACAGCTGGAAAACACTGGTTTTCCAGTTAACACTTATAAGACTGTTTGTAATAAGTAACTCTGTAAGAGGTGAGGAATAGCACGGAAGCCTAAAATTAGAAGCACTGAAAGCATTCAAAAGTTGGGAGACCTTATCTTTTAAAAAGGAGAAAAAGTTATTCACAGCTATCTTCCTAACTAGCTGCCTGTCCTGTTTCTGTGCTCCCTCCAGGCTCCATCGGAGTGAGGGCCACATTCCCAGCACGCTCGGGGTAGGGGCGCGACCCCAGGGAGGGCAAGCAGCCCTCTGCTGGTGGCAGCGGCAAGCCCTTCCAGTGCACTGCACATCACCTATGACAGAAGGGAAGCACATACACAACTCTGGCACACAGATGGGACTTTCAGAGAAAGCCACATAGCGGCAGTGACACCTAAGCAGGTAGGGGGCCAGAGCATTCCAGAAAGAAAGACCAGAACTAACAGAGATGTGGCTCTGGGAAAGAGGAAAGTTTACTGAGGGCAACAGTTAATATCCAGACTGGCTAGAGCACGTTTTCTCCTTCAAACCAAAACATTTAACTTTTTAATCATGTTACAATAATATAAAATTATTTTCATGGCTGAATATTTCGTATGAAGATCTAACTTAGCCACTTCTCTGTCATCGGACTATTAAATCAAACCTAACTTAAAAACTGACTGCAAATAGTTCCAATGACATCATCACGCATGGAGTCATTCCTCTGCTTTTGAATTATTTTCTTAGGACAAATTCCCAGAGGGAAGATTATCATAGCACCAAAGGACAGGAACACTTTCATAACTTCAAATATTCCAAAGACCTATACCAATCAGCATTGTCATCAAAACAAAGGTACAACTGTTTTACCACACACCATATTTACCCATTAATTGTTTTTGTTAATTTAATACATAAAATGACTTTTCTAATCTGTTTTCTTTAACTCTCTTGTCTCCATATAACAATTTCAAATTTTCATATAATTTCATAATGCTTACTTTTGAATTATTTCCATTTCTTTGAAGCTTACAAGAATTCAAATACATAATAATCCTTCATGATTATATCAGAATCACTGTTAAGACATTTGTATTGTAAAAAGTACCAAAAGCAGAACTATTATTTATTTTGTATTTGTTATTAGTCACTAGGATTCTTACCACATTTAAAAAAAAACGTAATGACAGGGGAAGGTACGAAACACAAGCATCACACAATTATGGTCACACTGATTATTACCACCCCTCAACTCAAATCAATCTACCTGGCTCTGTCTGCAGGAAAGAACAGGAAGCGTATGTAGGGCACAACTCTGGGGTCACCACACTCACCGATATCCTGTCTTGGAACTCTGCTGTGGGTACAATGGGAATAGTTCCACCGTGCTTTCCAAATTTTCTTTCTAAACTCTCTTGAACAGACACTATAACAAAAAGTAGAACCAAAAGTAGTCTCAAACTATATCCACAACGCAAAAACATGGAGTTTGGGAAATCTTCAACACTAACGACATAAAAGAGTTAATCATTTAAAACTCAGTTAAAAAGGAATAAAATGCTTTGCCAATTTTCTATATAAATGTGAATTTAGGTCACTGCTCTGTTTCCATAACACCCATTGCCAGGGTTTTTCCTTGGCTTCATTAAAAAGAAAACGCTGAGGGAAAAAGAAATGGAAATAGATGGAACATTTCACCCAGATTTCCAGAGCGGGCTGAGTACAGAAGCTCAGCTGGAGGTCTTGGTTTTATTTCAGCTTGATGAGAGATTCTACTATGAACTGTGGAGCTTACTCCAGTCACAGAAAAATAAGTATTCTCATCAGCAGACTCAAAAAATTCTTGACACTAGATAGGCCTTTGCCAAGAGCAACCAGAGACAGGAATGGATGAGCATCACAGTGGAGTTCGTGTTTTAAAATCACACTTTTTATAATAGTACTATCTTGTAGATTATGGTCTGGGAACATTACATCACAGAATAAAAATCCAAATATAAGTATATTTAAGAGTTAATACACTATTTTGCCTAAGATTGCTTCGGAATAAAAAAAAAAAGAGTTAATACACTATCTGCAAAGAAATTGTATATTTCTGGTCTAAGCCTCATGAGACAATATAGTAAGTTTTCTGTTCTGAGACTCAATTCTCTAGGATTACCAAAGGGACAAGTTCTCTTAAGTATAGCTTTTTCCAGCCTTTTAGCTGGCCCAAAATATTAGTTTTACAGAATAAAATTATTGGCACTCACTCAGCAAGTGGTAATTAGAATCCCTTTCATATTTGAAGGTCAAACGGCCATAGCTGACATGATTTAGATTCTTCAGCCACTCAAAGTAAGATACTGTCACTCCTCCGGCATTCAAGTAGAGATCCTACACACAAAAATGTGACAAGAAGATACCAAAGAAATTAGAAGATGATGGTTTTGGTAAAACCTTAAAATGAACCTAAGTACTCAATTTCAATACCAAGGTATTGAAATTACACTTTAAACTTCCCAAATATAGAATTTCACACTTAATTTAACAGAACCCCTACCCAATCCACCTAAGGATTTTTCCATTTAGGAAAAAATAAATCATTTATTTGGCTTTTTAATCAAGTATATGATCAACTTTGGTTAGAGTCTCTTCTTCACCAAAAGTTCTCAGACTAAATTGCTTGCCCACCAACCACTGGATTGGACTGACTATAGGGCATCTTACCAGAAGGTTAGCATTCCCTCTCCCTCTATCCTAGGGCAGCCTATTTTAGTTACATTAAACATCTTAAGGGCTTTTGGCAAAGTAGGGGGGGGGGTCTTCAAAATGCATTCTGAGCCCACACTAACTTCTAAGAACGTTTTGATGTGGACTCATGCTTACTTGCTGAAAAACCTGAGAACATGTTCCTCATATTAGCTTTCTGAGTGAAACAGGAAGGGACACTTGAAATGCACAAGGTTAGGAATCATATAGAAAATCTTCTGAGTTTAAGTTAGAATAGTATTTCTAAGCACAATATATATATTTATATAACCAGACTCTTAAATTAAGACTAAAATACATACTTAAGAGAGAGCCTGAAGTTGGAATAAATGTTCATGTCAAAGTGAAAAGTGACAGGCTTATTACACTAACCATGCTTCTACTGTATTTTCTTAAAAGCAAAAATCCAAATAAAGATGAAGAATTCACTACAGCTTGGGAGACTAATTTCTCTCTTCTCTCAATTCTTTGCAAAACACAATTATGATTCCAAGTACATGTAAACCCGACAAATGTAGATGACTTACTGGAATGACCATAATGTTCCTCTCCAGGAAGATCTTATCAGCTTCTGGAGTTGTTGGCCCATTGGCACCTTCAGCAATGATCTGCAAGAGAGTCAGAAACAGAAATGCCAACAACACTGTCAAATTCCCTCCACTGAGGGCAAGAGATATGTGCATATGAACAGGGGGCTGTGGGGAGAGGCATACTTTCAGTTAAAATGAAATTAATAAAAGTTATTTTGCTCTACAAAGTATATAAAACTACCTTTCACCTTTCTATTTCCCTAGTTTTCTTAACTACTTTTTGGAAGTTTGGTTTAAGAGGAAACCCACGGTAATAGTTGCACAACTCTGTGACTATACTAAAAGCCATGATACTGTGTTCACTTTAAATGAATGAACTGTATGGTATGTAAATTATATAGCAATAAAACTGTTAAAAAAAAAAAAAAAGAAAGAAACTCAAACAGACTTTCCTATGACCCTCTTAATGTCATTCCACATTGACAATGTTGATTTCAATTTCTAAAATGCTTTCACCTTGGCTTTCACTCTGGGTGCATTGGATCTGGTCAACTGCTTCTCGCTGGCAGCAGGGATGAGTATGTCGCAGTCAGCTTCCAAGATGCTTCCTTCATAGGGCTTTGCTTTGGGGAAGCCCATAATGGATCCATGTTGCTGTAAATGATTTTTCAATCAGAATTAATGGCTATACCAGAATCTAAATGTTTATATTTATTGCCTATGACATAAAAATTTACTATGAGCTCTATGAATTACACTTAAAAAAATAAGCAATGAAAATAGATTTAAATAAAACTTATTTCAACTTTATAAGACAACGGTGGTCAAACTGTTCAGATATTAGATTAACATACCAATTTGAAGTCTTCCAGTTCCTTTGGGTCAATACCATCTGGATTCCATATACTCCCCTCAGATTCACCAACAGCAACACATTTAGCACCAAAACGATGTAAATATCTCATAGAGTGCAGGCCCACGTTACCAAATCCCTGTGAAGAACAATTACCCATGACACAAAAGTTAAAATTCTGGTACAAATTGTAAGAGTCATACTTTGACCAGTGTGAATCCACATTGTTAGCTTAGAAGCAATTATCAAAATCTTTTTTGCCAAAAGAAAATGTACTAATTGGCTTCTCTTCAACAATAAAATTCTATGTTTAAGAATGTAGGCTGGGCACGGTGGCTCATGCCTGTAATCTAGCACTTTGGGAGGCCAAGGTGGAAGGATCAGTTGAGGCCAGGAGTTCGACGCCAGGAGTTGACGCTAGCCTGGGCTCTACAAAAAATTAGCCAGGTGAAGTGCTGCATGCCTATAGTCCTAGCTATTTGGGAGGCTGAGGTGGGAGGATCCCTTGAGCCCAGGAGTTCAAGGCTACAGTGAGGTATGACCATGCCACTGCACAGAGCGAGACCTTGTTGCCTCAAAATACAGAAAGAAAGAAAGAAAGGGTCAACTTAATTTTGATCCCCTTAAGTAAAATACATGTTAGCACATCAAACAAGTTTGGGTCAATGTGCAAAACTTTCATTCACAATAGTTTTACAAAATTATGTTAAGAGACCTACTCTTCTAGATACAATTTCAAGTTTAAATATTGATCAAAAGAAGTTAGTTGGTGATTGTTTTGTGTGTACTTGAGAGGTATTTATTTCAGTTCTAGTCACCTGAATCATACCAACGTTCAAAAAACAGAGGATGTATTACTCTGAAAACAACCACTCTAAAATGTAAGAGATTCAAAATAATTGAATTTTAAAATTGCAGATCTAAAAACATTTAAAAACTTACTTAATATCTACCAGTTATTAAGAAAATAAATTTTTCTCTTACCTGAACAACAAATGTTTTATCTCCAAACCCTGGTGTCATTCCTAAAATGCTCATGTAAGAAGCTTCATTGATGAAGTTTTCAATCCCATGGAAAACACCACGGCCAGTAGCAGAGATGCGTCCATGGATACCTCCTTGACTGATAGGTTTACCAGTAACACAGGCATGTGCATTAATGTCCTGTAAGAGGAAGTTATAATTTAAAGAATGAAAAGTCTCGTCCATTCTATGATTAAACAATGTAATGAATTAAAGTCAAAGCACATTCTCATTTAACTAAAAATATGCTCATTAGGAGTATGTGTGTGTGAATGTGTGTGAGTGTGTGTGTTCAAGGTATACTTTCACCAGCAGAGATAAGACTCACCTTTTCAACTTTCTGTTCCTAGATAATATACAATAAAGTAGACTATATTCTCCAACGGCAGAAACAGAGTTTAGGAATTTAGCATTAAGTAAATAAAAATAACAATATCACAGAAGTAGAGACAGTTCATCTTAAAGCTATTATTCTTTCAACAAATATTTAAGCCCTACTAAGTCAGAGTACACATCCTCCTTATAAAGTATCTTAAAATTTATCAAAAGATGTCACCAAAACAGAGCCCGAAGACCGGAGAAAGCATTACAATTTTCTTGGATGAGATGACTCAATGATGTATTCTTCCGCCAGACAAATCTAGAAATTCAATAAAATGCCCCTTTTTAAAAGGAGCTTTTAAAGATGATATTCATGTTCATGTAAAAGAGTAGATTAACAGAAGTATTTAAGAAATTAAAAAAGAAAGGTACGTGTGGGTGAGACAGAGTCCCTTGCTTGGGTGTGAGCAGAGCACCTTCAGTAGCAGCAACCGGCTCTGCAAAGTGGAGACGGGAGTTAACAGTCCCCACCACCTGTCCTTCTGTCCTCTTGAATTGAGGGTATGCATGTATTCTTGTTCAGAAACAAGTATAATTAGAAAAACAAAGAACGGTGCTTGGGAGGGCTTCCCTTCCAGGGCACAGATATGCTATAAACATGGAAACCAGAACACTGCAGAATAGACAATCAACCCGTGGAACAGGAGAAACTAGAGACAGTCTTATTAGAGTAAATCAGTATAATATGATTAATATAAAATGAAAATCAATACAAAATTTTGAATCAGTGGCAAAAGTATGAACTATTCAATAAATGCGTTGAAGCCATTTGCTACCTGTGTGATCGAGATCCAGTGCCTCACCTCACGCCACAGCCCTAACCACCAGCACACCCCTGTGTTCCGGCTGGGCGAGTTAAGAAGTCCCCTAGTCTTTACCTGTATTGTTTAAACATTTTTACAGAGAGAACTTAAGAGTATATTACTTGTATAATTACCAACAGAAAAAAATGAAAGCAAGTAAAAAAAAAAGCAGTCTAGTAAAGTGATTTACTGAATTAGTAGTTTTCCCACAGTTTGCTTTCATGAATAATTAACACTTATAAATACAGAATTGCAAATCTAGTGCCAAATGCTTTTAGACAGCCAGAATGCAAATGCTGGAGCTGAAGGAAATACAGTCTGAGGTCAGGCCTGGTGCCAACTGCCAGGCGCCCCAGCATACCTAATGGTTCTGGAAGCCCAGGGGAAAACACTCTCCCACGGACACCACACTTCTAGGTGGGGCCAGACAAAGGCAGTCATATGGTTTCAGTTCACATCTAGATATGAGTAACAAAAACTACAGCTTCCTTACCTTGATTTTGGATTTTCCTATCACTGAAGGAAAACCTTTTACTAGTCCAAGGTTTTAGCTGGCAGTGCCTCAGGAAACTTTCTTTTGCTGCCACCATTGAGAATGAACTATGAATAACAATATACTGCCTACTAGTTTGCACTATTTAATCTAGTGCCTTGCTTAAAATGAACAAGAGACCATCCCCAGAGCTTATTTAACATAAAAAAGCGACAGATTCTGAGAGTGTCCTTTTTGGGAATGGCAGTCAAAACCACAATTCTTTGAAGTGTTGATGCTCCCGTTTTATTTCAGGGCAGTTGTATAATTTACCTGATGTAACACTTACAAATGTTTATTTTTTGGTGCTTACTAAGTATGGGTTGTGTATTGCTCTAAGTGCATTAGATTATTATTCATCTAATCCTCACAACAGTTTCGCAGAGTATGTACTATCATCATCATTTTACATAAGAGGAGCCCAAGGCACAGAGAGGCCGAGGGCACAGGGCTGGAATCCACGGCTTCCCACGCTCCCACCACAGCCAGACCTCACCTCTGCAGACAGCTCACCTCTACCTTCCTCCTCTTCCCCAAGGCCGTCTTTCCACCAGGGCCCTTAAGAGAAAGAGTCCCCCAGCCTTTATTCCCTCTGGGGACTTTGCTAAATCTGCCATCCTGCATCTCTTTTGCATTGTCTATCTCTTGCACCAATGAATCTGCCGCCCACAGCCAATAAACACTTTAAAGGACAACAAAAACCTTTTTCTTCAGGCAATGGCCACCTCTCAAGCTGTCTTCTTTCTGTTTGTCTTCAGTGCCATTTTTCTTAGTTAGAGGCCCCACTTCCCTCTTCACAACCCTCTTCCCTCTGGGCCCCTGGAATAGTCTCCTGCCCTCAACAATCCCATTTTCTGCCACACACAGAGCAAGGCTTAAAACACACTCTCAGCTATGTCACACACTTGCTTATAACAAGCTCTTTACTGTTTTCACTCTGTTTTCAGGACAAAGACCTTATGGTCACTTATCAGGCAGTAACTTGGCCTGGTCCTCCTTCCACTGGCCTTTCTTACCCCCTCTCCTGCCTCAATCCTGACTCTGGCCACAACAGCTGTCCCTTAGCCTCCTGAGTTCACGTTGCTTCGGAACTTCAGAACTTTCACCAAGGTGCTTCCTTCTGACCCAAATATCTGCCACTACTCCTTCCCCTAGTCCATGTCCACTCATCCCTCAGAGCACAGACCTGAAGTTTACATTGCCTAGGAGGCCTTTTCTGATCTTAACCTTGAAAGGCTTGGATGGACCCATTATTCTTTTTCATAGCTTCAAAACAACTTCTAGCATTTATCCCAATTGTAGCAAACACCTTGCTTACACTTGGCCTTGAATGTTGTTTCCAACTCCATTTCTCTTCCTACTCCTTAAATGTTTCTGTTCTTCAAGGTCCATCTCTCTCAGGGATGGGAGTTATTTTTTCCTCTTGTGTTCTGTTTGGTGGCACTATCTCTGCTCATTCCCCAGACTCAGTTCTTCCTGGTTCTCTCAGACTCAACCTGGTACCTTTCCTTGATCCCACACATCCCACCCAATCTCGCCAAGTCTTTCTTTGTCGTGTCCCTCACAGGTGCCAATGCCCCGCCCCAGTCCTCTGGCTTCTGGGCACTGACACTATAGAAGGGGTTCTCTCCCAGAGCCAGCACAGCCGGACACTGCTACCAGCCTATTCTTCCTGAGGAAGGGTCGGCAGCAAAGGCTCTGCACTGACTACCAGGTAAAACACAAACACTAGGGCTTGGTATTTTGGCCTGTTCACTTACCTCTTCACTCTCATCTTCTATCACCTTTATGAATATGCCTCACCTTTGGACAATCCAAGCTTTGCTGTTTCTCTTCTTCTTATCCCTCGAATCTCCAGATGTTTGAATTCTACCCATTTTTAAGGTCTAGCCCAAATATCTCTTCTAGAAAGCCTTCTTTCAGAAACCACACTATCCACACTGTTTCCATACCTAATTTGCCTATGTGTCTTAGCTCCTCTTTAAATGAAAGTTCTTTGTGGGAAGAGTCAGAACTGAAGGCTTCTTTTTTTTTTTTTTTGAGACAGAGTCTCGCTTTTGTTGCCCGGGCTAGAGTGAGTGCTGTGGCGTCAGCCTAGCTCACAGCAACCTCAAACTCCTGGGCTTAAGTGATCCTACTGCCTCAGCCTCCCGAGTAGCTGGGACTACAGGCATGCGCCACCATGCCTGGCTAATTTTTTCTATATATATTTTTAGTTGGCCAGATAATTTCTTTCTATTTTTAGTAGAGACGGGGTCTTGCTCTTGCTAAGGCTGGTCTCGAACTCCTGACCTCAAGCGATCCACCCGCCTCGGCCTCCCAAGTGCTAGGATTACAGGCGTGAGCCACAGCGCCCGGCCTGAAGGCTTCTTGATCTACCTTCTAGCATCTCAGCAGAGTGTGCTTCCCCGGCTAGTGAGGGTCCCACCCCAGTGCCCAGTATGGAACAGCATGTAAGTAAAATCTCCATCTACTCACATCATTGTTCATTACATTTACAATTTAAGAATAGAGATATCGATGTAAAATAAAATGCACATCAAGATTATGATTAAAAGGGAGAAGGAAAAAACCCAGTGATTTTCAACTTCTCATATAATCAGTTGAATTACTGTTTTTTACAGACAGCAAATGCAGTAGCTTGGGGCACCCTGTGGATACTCACATAATGCCCTATGGTGCTGGCATAGGTGTCAGCGATCCAGGACATCTCCCGCTCGCCTGTGCTCATGTCCGGGGCAGGCACATCAATGCCAGGACCTGGGGACACAGACAAAGGGTAGTGCACAGCAGTTGGTTTTTTTTTTTTTCCTGTAAGTACTTCTTTATTCAAACCCATGATAAAACTACAATATACTTTTTGCCTATCAGTTGGAACAATAGTATTATCATCTTTCTACCTAATTTAATAACAGCCAGTTTGTATTGAGTGCTTACAATGCACTGGACACTCTGCTAAAAACTTAACATGTATTACCTTGTTTAACTACTACAACAACTGTGGAAGACAGGGGTTATTATTATTACTGTCATGTTTCAGGTGAGGAAATGGAGGCTTCAGAAAGATTCCTTAAGAGCAATGAGGACATTTTTGTTTCTTTGTGTCTCTAGCATCTTTCCTAGTGCTTTTCACAGCCTGGAACTTAATAAAGATTTGACGAATGGATGAAAGGAATAATTAAACCTTACCAGTTGTTATTTTGGCCCTGGACCTTACATCCAAAATAGGTTTTCAAAATCCAGTATGAAAACAGACACCATACTTTAGGAACAAACCAATTTTCCCAGACCATTTTAGGAGGGAAATAGATGATGAAAAGGTAAAACGACACAAGCATCTTGGGAGAAAACTGTAAGACGATGCACCAGTTTTTAAGATAAACTCTTCTC